>JAHZNC010006223.1:0-14166 GCA_027744095.1 Zhuqinia jingwanae
CCCCATTACCAACTAACATAATATTTAATTCGTCGAAATCACTCAAAAAATATTTTGATGAGAAAGTACACAATTGTTTTCAGCATTCACGTCAACTCACAGCTTCGTATTTATGTTTAACAACTTTATTGCATTACATCTGCTATTATCATGTTCATAGAGAAAGTAGTACGGCCGTAATAGGCATATCGTTTACCTTACTTTACCTTATGTATTCCTTTCAATAGGCAACTACTCAAAAATCACAAACAAATATCAATTTTTTTTATGTAATTGTTTTTTCAAATAACAACTGGCGTCATCATGATGATTACTTTCTTCAGGAGGATCAGGTATCCTACGTACATACGTAGGTTAGGTAACATGAGCTTGTGTGCGCGTAATCAGCAAAATAATATTACAAAATAATTTGTTGTGTAAGTTGAACTCAATTTTTTTCTTTATTGAATTAAATTTGAATTTGAAACCAAATTATTAAATGTATAACAACACCATATTTGGTTATTAAATAACAAAATATTGTATTAAATTTCATAAACGAAATCGTAGTTAATTGCCTTTGACGTGGGTAAGGTATATAATTTCAAAAAAACGTGCAATCATATCCACTTACATAAACACGTATGTACATAGATACGTTAAACTTTATTATTACGTTATTTTCCTTACTTTTCATTATTACGTATTATTTTGTTGTTATTATTTTTATTATTTAATAAAATCCAAAATATGGCCAATTTTTGTTGTTGTTGTTGTTATTGCTTGGTCAAAAATGTTTCTTGTTCCCTACTGTGCATTATGTACATTTTATTGTATAATTTATTGTCCCATTTTTTGGGTACTCATTATCATCATCATCCCCACATCACAAAAAGCCGTTGATAATGGCTAAACTAGACCTACACATTATTTCCATTGTATTTTGTTTGTGTGTGCTTGTGTGTGTGGTATTTCGTGCTACTTTTATGAGTAATACTCATTTAACTTTTTAACTTGACAACACAAGGTTTTTTTCTACGTATTGTGCTCACCCAGCAGACAATGGAACAAGTAAATAATATAAATTTTATTTGATGTTCGTGTATAATTTTGGCAATGTGTGAATTTGTGTCGGTGATGATGGTGGTTGTGCTTGTCTGCTGTATAAAGTATAAGTACTAAATACATTGCAGTTTGCTGTGTGCTACTTCAAGTATATAATAGACGGCGTCATCAAGTTCACAGTGTCTAACCATGCTAGTAATAATGAGGCGTGTCTTTATATTTCTGGTTTGATGAGCATCACTAAAAATGACAAATTGAATGTAGTGTGCAGCACAGTAAATATTCACATATTATACAAAATACATACCTAATAATATTATTATATAAGTCAAGTGCATATACAAATACTTATTACTACACCAAACACGTGAACATTTCTCTCTCTCTCTTTCAGACTAAATTGTAAATTTTTGTGCAAATAAATACATTCCATTCACAAGAAGTGCCACTACCTACATACATGTAGTGGTGTATATGGTGATGCAAATATATATTGCATAGTAGTAGTTGCAGTATTAGTAGTAGTAGTAGTACAGTTGATGGTGGCAGTGGCAATAGTAAAAGATTTATTCCTACTGCCTTCCATTCTCTCTCTCTCTCTCTCTCTCTCTCTTTGTCTTCTTTTTTTCAACTGGCTTTGACTGTTGTGGAAATAACTCCTTTTAAACATTATCACGCATGGAACCATGAAAGCATAATGTGGTGTATGTGTGTGTGTATGAGGCCTACTACTACTACTACTATTGTAAGTAGGTACCTATACAGATCTCTTTGTAGCATCACCACACGCAATACTACTACCACTACTCACTCCTTTCTGCCACCATTGCCACCACTACTACAAAAGTTCTAGGCATATAATAATAATAATACATATTCGTACGCTTTCTTGCGTAAACGTTTTATTTATTTTTTATATACTTTTTTTTACTATCATCAACGTTTTCAACCATGATTTTTAGTATTTCTCTGTTTCTCTCCATCTTTCTCTTCCAACTCGGTATGGTATGGTGACTTTCACTTGAAAATTTCACAGGTTTGGTGTTTGTGTGAGAGTAATTGTGTGTTTTTTCCGTATACCTATAATAGATAAGTAGTGTGCATGTAGCTACCTATATATTTTCTCATTATTTTGCATTTTCTTTTAAATGCCTATATATATATATTTTTTTTAGCCTACTCATATAAACATATATACTTGTTTGACTCTGTGTTTTCTCTACCGCCATTACTACTAACTGTGTTTACACTTGGAATACAACAAAGTTTTGCAGAGAGGGAGGGGGAGAGAGAGAGAGTGAGTCGTGAGCGTGGACGTGTAAATTATGTATGTATAAATATGTAGGAACAAAAACAGTGCCAAAAGAGGAATGAACATGGTGCATCATCATGAATTTAAGCTTGTTGGCTATAAAATAATATGTGGTGCAGGACGTATGGATCTATGTATGCATTTTAGGGACGGAGTTATCAGACTCTCACTCTCAGCCTCCAAAGCGGAATCTCTATTCAGATTATTGCTAAAGCCTTTCGCTACATGCAGGATATATAGTAGCATAGCTTTTTTTAGCTACTGCTTTTCTAAGCTGTAAGTATACTTTTGCAAACAAATTAGTATGGGGAAAATCCAGTACTCCGTATTCTCTAATGAGACGAGTATTTAGAACAAAGTACGCAGAGATGATGACAATGACGAGGAAGGCGATGGCGGCCCAAATTCGGTGTGTGTGCTTGTGCATGTCTATATTTTTTTGTTCTCGGTAATGCCAAATATGTGTAATGAAACTTTCATTTATTTCCCACATTTTTTTAAAATAATTTTATTCTTGTTCAATGGTTATCATCAGAAATCTGGACAGATATGAAATGAAGAGATCCAATGGAATTTTTTTTACACACGATTGGTATTTATTGAAGTTTAAAAATATATGTAACAATTTGTTATTTAAATGTTTCCCATTTAAAAATCAAATAATTAAAAACAAGGTACAACTTTATCTCTTCAGAGAAAAATGCATAGGGCACTTGTGTCCTTCACTTTGTTTCTTGTTTTTACAATGAAATAAATGATTTAATGAAAAAAATAAAAAACTTTTTTAATATATTAAATATTTTGGAGCAAAACCAACAAAATCCTCATGATTTAATTCTGGCTACTACATGCACACATTCAAATTACATAAAATGACTCGGATGTTTTAAATACTTGAATATGTAACTTGTCTTGACAACATCAGCTTGTTATATAAATTTTATTTTTTTCATTTCCGTCCAACACGAGTCACACGCGCGGACTTTTTTTTGTTTTTCAGTAGATTTTTTTTTGTCTTTGACATTTTCCATGAAATAAAACTTGAGTTTTTTATTTGGAACCACGTACACTTAGCACAGCATAATGTATTTATGTATGTATATTATGTATCTAGCTGAGAACTAAAATAACCGTGCTCTTGTTAAACTTTTATGCAGCTACTAGTATGGTTGTCGGCTATACACGAGCAAGAAATGCAAAAAAAAAAATTTCAAGTAGCTGACGAGAAAAACCTTCTACCTGCTTGTATAGTAATAATAAGTGTACCTTCACACATTTTCCAAAGCACACAGACGGCATGCACTCACTTTATCAAACAGGAAGGAAAAGTTGGCTGTTTGTAATTAGTAGCCTTGATCTTAAGAGTATAGCAAGTAGTGTGGTAACTTGTTGTGATGGAATGCAAATTTCAACACGTGGAGAAAAATAGGTTTTTTTTCTATTTTCGAAGTTGAAGGTTCCAATTTACATTTACTTGTAAATATGGCTAGAAATGGAGAGATAGAGAGAGAGGAAATAGTATTCCGGCTTTTTCCATCATTTTTTGACGTGCTGTTCTTGGAAATAACAACTTGTTTTGTTTATATAACTTTTTGGGTTGACATCCTGCATGTATAGGTGTGTGTGGGTGCAATGCAGCAGTGATTATTATTTCATTTTCCTCTTATGTTTATAAAATGCTTGAGCAGCAACATCAGCAGAGGTTGGAGCAATTTTATATTTCAGTTTAATATGTAATGAGGCAATTACAGGAACCCTTTATCAACGGTAGTAGTAGTTTTGTACTTGTTGACAGGCTAAATACGTAGTAATAACCAGCTAACAGATTGGAGAACAATTTTCTGTAACATGTTAAGCCCTGCGAACTATAGTCGACTGCTGTAAACCCCAGGGGGGTTGACCCCCGAGGGGGAAAATGCATAACCTTACCGTAAAGTACATGTGTGCCAAATTTGGGCTCTGTAGACCATGCAAAACCGGACGGACGGACACCCGAAAGATCTCAATAACATATTGTTTCACAAAATGTAAATCATGACGTGCTACTTGGAAAAGTTTGTTATCGTTTTTTTATTTGTTCCTTGTAAGATCGACATTTTTTTGTATTGCTAAGCATTTGGAAAAGCATTTTTAAGCCAAAGATAACAAGCCATGTGAATAAATAAAAACTGAGAAATAATAGCATTACTTAAAAGCTGCATACATGTTTGTAATGTAATGGTGGAGTGAAAAAGTGGAAAATCCGAAATAAAAATAAAAACCCATTTAGCAGCACTAAAATAATAAGATGAAGACGTGGAAATTGAATAGTATAACGTGCAACTGTAATGGTTTCCCAGAAAAAGAAAAAAGAAGCAAAATAATTTTATTTTATTTTCCACTTTTTTCTCTCTCTCTTTCTGACACGTTGACAGGATACACAATTATTGCATATAAAATGTCTACACACTCTTGTCCTCTCACATCCAAACACACACCCACAAACAAGCATGCTTAATATTGAAAACGCAAATTGGTTTATCCTTGGCACTGCCTGAATGAAAACCTAACCAACTCACTACTTTTGTATATAGGACATTTTCCCTTATATTTAGACTACATGCAGGTGCACCATTACTACTACAACCACCACTGAAACCCGTTGTCACCGTCGTTCCGTACACACAAACGAGAAATAAATGAATCAAGCTTCTCAGAAAATAATGAACGTCGTTCTAAAATATACCACTCCCTGGGCCAAGTTGAATACAAGAGAAAGATAGATAATTGCTAGCGCGTATAAAAACCACATCACATCACCCAAATAAATCATGTTAAGGAGAGGAGAAAAAAAAACAAAGATAGAAATGCCTACAAACCACACACACACACACACACACACATATAGATATACACAAACAATATATTACGTATACTTGCGTACCGAGACATGTAAACAACCAAACACAAAAAGCCATCAGAATCAGAGCAATCTTTGGAATGATCATGATGATGATGATGATGCTGTAGTGAAAGCGGAAAAATTCCATCTGTAAAAGCGGGTTTATTTGTATACAAGTTACTAGTAGACACTTATTATATAGGGAACGAGTGAAATGGTAACAATAACAGGAGAGAGAAAACAAAAAAAAACAAGAACAATAATAATAATATACTTAAAGTAAAAGTATAAAATAAAGTGGGGATGGAAAGAGAGAGTGAGACTGAGTATTGGAAAGAGCACTGTTTAGGGGAAAAGGGAGTGTTAACAGTAATAATAAAATAAACATGTACATACATTATTATTATAGTAGCAGAGTATGTACTAGTACTGTAGTACATAGTAGAAATCGTTCTTGTTGTTATCCTTGTAGTGGCGGAATAAGAAGAATAAGAAGAAAAGAGTGGTGGTTTAAGTGAAACAGTGAGATTTGGAAGACCCAATTTAGACGGAGCCAAAAAGACATCCTGAGAGAAAGCGTTTTTTTCCTTCTCTCTCTCTCTCTTTCCTTTCGTTCCACTGTGGCTGTATAGTATATAGCTGTGGCAATGGTAGTGATGGTGATACTGGTAAATAGTAGTAGTAGAACACTACTTCTTTTCTCTCGCAGATTTTTATTACTTTTTCTTGTTCTCTCTCTCTCTCTCTCTCGTTGTTTTGCTGACAACCCAAACGGGCTTAAAAGCAATCGTCAAGAGGGAAAAAAGGGAGCAAAGCAAAAGACTGAGAGAAAGCAAAGCAGCAAGAGACATGCATGAGATCATATGGACATAGTCGTACATACGTCTCAGTCGCGGAGGTCTGTGTTCCCACATTACAAACACACACACACACACAGATACACTCAAATAACATAAAAAAGGAACCCGGACAAAAACTTATTTTTATACTTTTATTGAAAGCGAAAGAAGCATAAAGAAAAAAAGAAAGCAAGCAAAGCAACTCTGCAACATAAAAAATACATATATATATATAAGAAGGAGAGAGAGAGAGCTAGGGAAGGAATATATTCGCCATTGTCCTATATAAATACGACATGCTCTATATATGTACATACCTAGTACACATTTATCTCATATATATCTTCCTTTTGTAGTGTCTCCTTGTACATGTGTGTGTGTGTGTGCGTGTGTTTGTGTCTGAAGCGACGAATGAGTCTCTTGACAAAGAAAAGTAGATGTAGTAGCATTTTGTGTGCGACGATAGAAAAAAGCGGCAAGCAATGGTATGCACAAAATGTTCTTCCATTTTTTGCCTCTCTTGTTAGAAGATCCCTATTGATTTTGTGCCGGGTTCAGCAGGAGGAAAGATGATAATTTGACTTTAGTCTATATCGTATATGGCACCAGTAATAGTGATGGTGGTGTCCCTCCTGGTATTGAAGTAAAAGTCGTACAAGACCATGTGATGCAACTGCTCTTGGCTATGAGACAACAACCAACGCAATGAATGAGAGAGCGGAAGAAAAGGCTGCTGTCATGCTGGTGGTGGTATAAAGACAGTGTGTTGGTGGTGGTGCAATATGGGTATTAGTCTGCTTTCTCCTCAAGCGTTTCCATCTCCTATGAATATTAGAGTTGATAGAGAAAAGCGGCACACACAAACACACACACACACACTATGTAATCCTTGTACTTTGACTGTTATAGTGAATGTGGCGATGCTGCCACTACTTTTACTCCTCCTAATATTTCTAAATGAAACTTGATAAGAATTTACCTAATAATATTCTGAACCGGAGGTAGAGAGCGTATGCACACATGTTACGAAACAAGTAGGGATGCAGAGAGAAAGTAGTCTTAATACACGGGCATGCATATAAATACGCATATGCACACATTTCTCTCTCTCTCTCTCTCTCTGCTTTCTCCGTCTTTATATTTTTCACTCACTTTTTTTACTCCTCCTTAAAAAAAGAAGCTTTTATATTATGAGCATATATACAATGGAAGATGACGATGTGATGGAATTACACTACTACTAATACAACTCGTAAAAGTACAAGCATTTTCTTCTCTGCAAAGAGCTTGTGAAAAGATGGAATGTCGTCATGTCGTCTTCCCCCTTTTTGCCACAATCATCATCTTCTCATGTCTTCTTCTCTTCAACTGTTCTTGCTCTTTCTCTCTCTCTCTCTCTCTCTTCATATAAATACGTGTAGTATACAGATTATTTACAACAATTTATACGGATCTATATAGGAATTGCCTACAAGGCCATGTCAAATAATAAAAAAGGAACAATCCAGTCGTCTTTCCTTTTTTCGTGGCTCACGTCGCCAGCAGCAGCACCCATTTTGGCAGAGGGCTGAACAAGAAAAAGAGAGAGAAAGTCTATATGACAAGGCAAAGGAAGGTGATAATCAGGATGATGGTCCTGATGCCAATCAAGCTTTACATGTACATATTTTTTACTCAATACGCTTACACTCTTCTACTCATCCTTGAAAAAAAGGGGTTTAAAAATGTAAGAACCACAATATGGCAAATGGCTATATAGAACAAAGCACGGAGTACTTATGTATACACATTTTTTTATATAGCTATTCAATAAATGACAATCCAATTGTGTTGGAAAAATGATGATGGAAGTATATCACACTATAGCATTGTCATCCTGATAGAAGGACGCCACGCCACAACCAGCAATTCACAAATCTGTGAATAATTAATGGTGTGTGTGCTGGTGCTTCCTTCTCTGCTCTCTCTCTCGCCCACTTACTCTCCTGCTGTTTTCCTAAATGTTGTCACTTACAATACCCAAATGATAATCTCATCACGAGTGACTTGTAAAATAATGGATTTTGGTGGAAAGCGCTTTCCTTTCTCTTGAGTGCGATCTCTGGTTACCACTTTTGTATACTTTATATTTTGTATGCTCTACCAATACCACTGACATGGTTTTATTTCTTGGTGATGTTATACATATTACTATTATGTCCCTCATCCTGACATTTCTTTCTTATTGTTCCCATTATTAGCTCTATATATTATTATATAGAAGCACAGACAGAGCCACTTGAAAAAAATATCAACAATTCATGCACCTTACCCACTTGTCATTTATTTTGTCATGCCACTACTACTACTACTACTACAGCTCATCTTGTTTCCATTCTTTCACCCTTCTTCTCTTTTTCTTCCGTCAGGCCAAGTGAAAGGAGAAGAAAAGAGCAAAAGAAAAAATTGTCTCGTCAATGGAATTGTGATGTTATCATTTTTTTGGATGCTGTTGTTGTTGTTGTTGTTGTTGTTGTTGTTGTTGTCTTGTTTTCAAAATAAAATATCATTGTGCGTTTTGCACTTTATCTACATATATTTTAGTTTTTTTCTTATGAAGCTCTTCCCTTAAAGCACAAAGTACTTCCTCCAGGAAGAACATCAAAAAAGAGAATATTATTATCATGATCATCATCATCAACATTGTCATGATGATGATCGTCTTGTAGATTTATCTATTATGCGGCTATTTTGTTGTTGTTGGGTTCACAGTCAAAATATTATTTATATTTTTTTGCCATGTGCTATTAAATATAGAGGGTAGTTTATTTTTTGCTTGACGTTATAGCTACTATGTTTTTCGTTGTTGTAGTAGTTGTTGTTTTGTGGTGTGATATGGTGTGGTGTTAGCTGTGATGATGATGATGATGATGTGGTGTGTCGTGGTGTGACTTACTGAAAAAGGAAGACGGGTAGATGACGTGGAAAGAATTGCTGCCATTCTATGCTACTGCTGGTGTGGTGATGATCATGATGATGATGATGATGCTAGTAGATCTTTACTCAGGACGACAATACACAACCTTCTTTTCTCTTCACATTACTGACTTTGTTCAGTCAAGTTTCGTTTAAAAGCATTTTTAAATCGTTTTAGAAGAGAAAACTTACACACACGCAAAAATGTATATTGTATGTGTATCCATATGAGTGTATATGCAGGCCAAGTGACGATAGGGAGGGTAACAATGTGATGGAAGCAATACATATAATAATAATAACATGTGGATATGATGTGCTGCTGCTGCTGATGGGCGCTGCTACATGCTTACATACGAGTACAGCAACATACATGATACCTACATAAGTGATGATATTCCTTTGTAATGGATGTGTATAATATGTACATGTACACAATAATATTAAATCTCAAAATATCTGCGTTGCAAATTTTTCTTCTTCCCTCTTCCCTTTGCATGGTGCTATGATAGCAAAAAATGTATGTTTGTCTTCTCTTTCGCATATATACACACCGTTATTTTTTACTGGTGTCATAATAAATACTACAGATGTACCTACACTTACATATAAAGTACAACAATGACTATCCTCCTCACACTTTCTCCTTGCACAAAAGAAGAAAAAACAGCATTAAATATTTTCTGGTATGACTAACAAGTCAAGTGGTATAACCTGACCCAGATACCCTATAAGGAAGAGAGAGAAGGAAGAAGAAGCGGCAACTTTTAACGAAAAAAAGTAACATTTTCGGGGGAAAGTGAAAAGGAGATGGTAAGGAAGAATGTAACCCGCAAAGTTGCTTCTCAATTTACTACTCACTTTCTTTTTCTCCCCATGTTTAGATATTACAATAATATTTATTAGAAATATATGGTATTTACTTGGTGGGATGTAGATAAACAACAAGAAAAAAACTTAGGGAGCAGCAGTAGTGTCCGTGCATTTCTGAGCACTGCCATCAACCATCCCAAATATTTTATTTATTTATTAACATTTCCGAAGAAGCAAAAAAGAAACATGGAAAAAAGAAAGAAAAATGTCTGTAAGTTAAGTAGTAATATAATATTCGTCCGCGCGTCTCTCTCTCTCTCTAGACTTTGCGCTCTCTCTCATTTTTCCTCCACACTGATTTCTTATGCAATCATAAATTATGCATTAGGAGTTTTAGCATGTGATGTGAAGTGAGCCAAACAACATCAACAACAACAACAACAACAACGGCATAACAGCAGCAGCAGCAGCAACTTTAACTCTCAAAAACTCACTCAAGTCCGTCCGTCAGTCTGTCATTCAGCAGGGAAAGCCACCGAGAGAGTCCTGAGAGATATTTAAATATATTATGTACATTCTTCTCGTGCGGCACCTCTCTCCACATGTGCAAGCATGTGAGCACGCAGAGCTTGTATGCTTTTCCTGTCTAAAAATAAGAGTGGAGCCAAGAAAAAAAGAAGAAGAGAAAGAGAGACAACACACACACACACACATGCACACTCACATCTGTGGCAAAGGAGCAGTTAACAAGGTTCAAGAGACTTTTTCTTCATGAAATCATAATGCTCTCATTCATTCTAAATTGTGCAACAGTAAAGAAGTCAGTGGCATGATAGGAAAGAGAGTGTTAGTGGATTCACCATGTAGGGAGGCGGCGCTGGTGGTGGTAGTGTAGAATCATCCTCCACATCATCATCCTCATCATCAACATCAAGAACCTCTTCGTCATCATCATCCCATATCGCTTCTCTATTTTCCTACCTAAAACCTTTGTTGTGTGTGTGTGTGCGCGCACTTTCTCCTCGGGGATATTTCTGTTTTGTAGTCTTCCAACTTGAATACAAATTGGACATGAGGGAAAGAGGGAAAGTTCTATACATACTGTGCGGGAAGATGCATACTTGCTTGCTTTGTTATTATTATTTTAGTTGCTCAAGAAGGAAAGGTGTGTGCATGAGAAGAGTGGTGTGCACATGATGATGAGGATGATGATGATTATTACAGGGATTTACACGTAAAGGCAGGTCATTCGCATGTATATGTCTTGTGTTCTTACCATGACTACTACAACTACTAGCATGCTTATACTTGGATGCAGAAATTAGATGGAACTTGTTTCTTGTTACGCAGAATAGTAGCTTTGCTGCTTGGCGCTTGCCACACGTTTGAGGAATTTGAATGAATCAGGAAGTAAGCAAAAAAAGACTTGAAAATAACGAAAAAAATAATAAGAAAAAAGGATTTTCACAAACGACATAAAATAAATAGTAGAGTAGGAGTAGTCTAGCCTTGCATGGCATAATAGAGCGAGCTTGAAATCAGATGATGGTGGTCCGGGACAAGAAGGTCATCATCATTTACTCCTGCATTATTTGATATGGTGAAAACACCTAATATTCCCAGTCCAACTATTATCACACTTATACAATTGAACGCATCTCGCACAAAATGAGATTAAGCCCAAATTAAGCAAAAAGCCAGAGCAAGTTTGTTTGAGAATCCAGAAAAAAAATATTTTTCAAAATCAGTGCCAGCAGATAATTAAGTATTTAGTGGTATAAACTGGAAGCAAATTAGCAGAATAATTGTATATTTATAAGAGAACATGGAGCAAAATGGGTAAAGTGTGTGCATGGATACATATTGGATGTACTTTTGGCAAAGAGTCGTAAAAGAAAATTTGGTTACTTTTTGAAAACTTTATCCTTCTCTCTCTCTCTACCTTCATGTATGTATGGTTGGCAGAATGTAGACAAGTATATACGTATGTACTTAATTACAGCCGACTAACATGGTAACAGTAACATGCACAAAATCTCAAACTATCAAAATAGTACAGGTTCTGGTCTAAAAAATTTACTTGGTCACAAAAAAATATCTCAGCGTCTCATTTTTGCCGACGCACTTTTTTCCTTGTGAATAGTCCAACTGAAAAACGAAAAAAAAAGTTTTGCTGTAAAGGACAGCAATATAAAAAAAACTTAAAGAAAATGCATAATGCTTAAATATATTTATACTTGTGTATTTTAAGTATATACACAAGAGTGCTGCACTACATGAGAATAATAATAAAAATATTTTATTTTTACGACTTCAAAAAATAAACTACTACGCGGGGCGAAAAAATTTATTGAACAATTTCAGGATTTAAAAAATGCGTGACTTTTAATTTTGAAATAAAGGATTGAAATGCATGGGGACAAAAAAAAATGAAACGCAAACAGTGAGTGAGGTTTATAGCTTCACGTAGCACTTGGATTCCATTTATAGTGCCATATATTTTCTTCAAAACTAAATCCTCTTCCTAGTCATCATCATCATCATAATAATAATATTGTGTGACAGAAACGACGACTTTTATTATAATGAAATACAATCCAACAAATTTTCACTCTGTATATTTTTAAAACATTTTAAGAATTCAGTGCACATTATTTGCTTGAATTCCGAGTTTTCACGACGTGTTACGCTTTTCTCTTCACTACCTTTCAATGTTAGGGTATTAGGGTGAGGTACTACACGGGTATTAGGATGAGGTTGACTATTTATTATTTTTATTATTATTACTATTTTGGGACTACAAAAACATCAGTCCGGATATTTGAGAGCTCGTCAACTTGCTCGTTTGGATCCCTCCGTTTTTTATCTCATTTTATTGAAAACAAGTTTAAGTTCGTAAACATTCTAGTATGTAAAAAAATAGGAACAACCTTTTACGCAACTACTAGAAATATAGTTGTAACTTCATTCTGTCTCTCCTCATTTTTATCGATAATGATGATTCTTAAACTTTTATGTAAATGGACTCCACTCCCATGAAAATTTTCTCTACTACGACCACTACCCAAAATTCATGGTTATTTTCCTTCGAAAAAGCACACCATTTCCAAGGAAATGTTTATATGAAAAAAATATATATGAAAGTAGATGGCAGAAAGTTGCGTAATAAGCGGGAAATCAATATTATTTAAAAGGAAAAAAAGAACAAGAAGGAATACAGGGCGAGAACAAAACACAAAAAATGGCTTTATATTTCTCAATACTTTTGTTTTCGTTTATGCCTCTTCCTCATTTGTACGAGATAAAAATAGCGGAAAATTTTAAAATTGAAAAAGAGTTTGTTCAGAACTCATTACTCTTGTAACCTAATATTATCATGAGCACCAAACATAAATATGTAATAAAATAATAATGTGTTTAAAGTACCGCCCTCTTTCCGGAAAATCTCTCTCTCTCTCTCTCTCTCTGGTGATGAAAATGCTATATACCTTTGCTCCTGTCATACTATTATACTTTTTTTGTACTTATCATTTTCGGGGGTTTACAGTAGATATGCTTGGATAATACACTTGTTTGTTTGTGTGTTTGTATGTGCGTAACTTTAAACCCCATAAACAGATTTGTTTTGCAGCGTAATAAATTTTGAAAAAGGGTTTCCACGGATGTACATATTCCTTTTGCGCTTGATAGAATTTTATAATATGTTTAGCTGAAGTAAAATATAGGAAAAGGTTAATATATTTATGCATATTATGTATGTATACGTACATTGTTAAGTAGAAATGAAATAAACTTGATCGTGAAAATAAAGTGAAAGTAGGCAAGTTTTTTCTTCTTTATTTCTTCCTTGGTGTGGTTTTTGGATATATACCAGTCAAACTCTCGCACTTTTGTTTGCATCATCATCATCGTCGTCGTAGTCATCACCAGTATCATCATAAGCATAAGCATCATCGTCATCATACGTGAACTCTGTCTCAAAATCTTCATCCCGCTAACAACCTACTACTGAGGAAAAATCTATTGAAATTTAAAACAAAATTTTGACAGATCATTTTTTTATCCAACTATTTCTTTCTTGTCTCTGTTTTCGTTCCTACTTCCTTTATCGGTTTTTTTTCTTTGAAGGTATAGTTATAAATCGTAGAAATAAAAGGGGGAAAGTGCCATTTTCTTGTGGTTACTCGCGTACGGTAGAAATGATACAGAACAGAACATTTTAAGAATAATGTATGGCGGCGATGTTGTATTTTGGTTTAGTATGATTTCCACATGGAAATATCAAATATCTTTTCAACTCATATTTTTTTGATTTAAAAAAA
>JAHZNC010006224.1:0-78802 GCA_027744095.1 Zhuqinia jingwanae
CGTTATCCTCATCGATCTGGTTATCATAAACACTTATTCTAATTCACTTTGGGATAAGACATTGAAGTACCGCAATCATCAGTTGTCTGTGAGCGAGAAACATATACCTAGGTATATGTTTTCAAACCTATACACCTAATTGTAATACCTACTTGAACGTATGTACATCATCATCAGGAGAAAGCAGCATCAAAGCGCACTGATATAGACTTAGAGGAGAAATTGAAAAGGTTTTTTTAAGAAATGAAAGATGCTATATGCTCTCTGATATTATGTATATACCTCTTTTTTGAATGTTTGTATCCTCTTCTGACATACAAGCATGCATACCTTGTAGGATTGAACAGTAAACTTTTGGTATTCTTCTCAGGGATGATCAGAATGAAAGCATATAATAAATTGAATGATGAACCATTCTGCATGTAACACCGATTGACCTCCTTCGTAAATTTTTATCTATTTTCTAACATAATATATCTGTATATATGCATGTATGTATATATGCTTATTTCAACCTGCAACATTACACACTTTACCTACAGCTTACGTGCAATACTAAAACACACACACACACACGCGCAAGCATTTTTATATATAATATTTCACGGTAATAAATTTTCACAAGCAGATGTGTAACTCGATCTGCAAGAAGAAGAAAAAGTTGCAGCAGTTTATATCCATCTTGGAATCAATTCCTCTTCACAGGTAATCATTGAAAAATAGCTTTTTCTCTCTCTCTCTCTACCCGCTTATTTTTGTGTACCACGTTGCGCGCTGCATTAGAAAATAGTGCAATCCAATTCAACCCGTTACCATTTTTCTCTCCCTTGCTTCTATCATTTTATATTCTACTCCCTTTTCCTTGGTTTTTATCGTGTTCCAATTTCTAGGTCTACTCTCATATAGGTACACTTATCAAAATCATATTACATAATTTTTCTCTATCTTTTTTTCCCAATGCTACACTAAAAAAGTACCTGGTATATACTTATACTTGGCGGAAGATGAGGACAAGTTTGACTACTTTTCAAAATTCGATAAGTTTCATTCACAAATTTCACCAGTTTTTTTTCCAAATGGGTTACAAAAAAGCGGTATACACTTTCACCTCCAAACTACAAAAGTTTAACCAACTTCATGAAAGAAGTGGAATATGCTACTGTCAGTTAGGGCTAATGCCACCTCCCAAAAGATAATAGTAATGATAATGTGCCAAATTTCTAACATGTTTTTCTATCCATGCTCACAGGCAAAAAAAAGTAGAGCTTTGCTGAAAAACAAAGACGAGCTGACTGGTTGGTTGGTTAGGCGGACGGCGGATATTGGTAAAAATATCCTACTACTTATGTTGGAATCAAATATGCTCAATCCTTCCAGCTGAGCGAGTTATGATGAGCCAACAATAATCATATCATATTGCTTAACTTTCTATATAGCGAGTATCGAGAGAGAGAAAGGAATGACTCCAACAAGACGTGGCATGCATACGTCTTTGTCGATAAACTTTAAGAGGATCTGAGGGCAGATTGTATCTGGATGGCACGAGTATACTAAAGTAGTACGAAGTGGCATTGGTGTAAAGTTTAAGTATATGTAGTGCTATCACGATGATGATCGTCATCAGAAAAGTGGCTAATACGATGCCAAGTTAAACTTATAAAATGAGAGTTTGACCATATCCACAATCCACAATCCACATGGATAGATAAATATACACTTGATACCACATCAGCAATAATTAAGCTAAATGTATTATATATAAATATATATGGACAAAATTATGAGACAAGCATGACCTACTATTGTCTCCATTCATTCAAATACAATATCATTCCATTATTTTATTAAATTGGCGAATTTCTTCTTTTTTTTTACTTAGGTCAGTGCAATAAATTGTAGAAATATATGGCAGGAATGATCATAGTTCATGAGCAGTTTTGAAAAATATAATTTGAGGGATGATCATGATGACGACCTAAATGTCAAAAATAGATAACCTAAATCTACCGTTCGTAGGTTTTCCAAAACTTTTGTTTGGTTATATTATGAAATGGTAGCATCGTTATGTTCTACGTTTTTATCGAAAACATTGAAATTCGGTTTCAAAGCAGCAAGGAGTGATGAACTATAGAGACAACAACTGTGTTGTATTAGTACATGCAGTGAGAAGGCAAATTGTTAAATGAAACTTGTTTATGAAAAGAAAACAGAGGAAAGCGGGGAAAATATATACTGTGCTCGTGCTTTATGCTTTTGGTAGCCTTTTCAAGGAAAAGAGTAAGCTAAACTCGTTGATGATTGATACACACAAAACTTTTTCGCTCACAGACAGACATACCAACACAATGGTATATAGTTGTATGCAGTGATGGTGGATGGGTGGGCACATCGTCCTTGCTTAGTACTTTTTGCTCGGTGTATCATCGATAGATTTTTTTTCAAATTTGTGTGCTGGTTTGTCCGCCTGAGAGGAAGTGAAAGTTTTGTCTCAATCTGCCAACACAGTTTTTGTACTGTTTTTTTTTACCCTCCACAACCAAAAACTTTCTTTTTTCTTCGTCCAACTGTGATTTGGCTTGACTTGTTCTACAAATATACGCTACAAGAGAGTAGTAAAAAAAAGAAGAGTAAAGTGGAAAAACAGAATCTTGTTGAATGATGAAGAAGAAGATGCAAAAGTCAAACACAATTGACGAAATTTGATACAATTGTAGTATGTGCATGTACGCGTAGGTACGTACAACGTACAGCAAGTTATACTTGATGTGTTAGTTACACAAAGTAAACTGCTAACCAAACTTCTATGTTGGTAGTGGCTTCTTCCTTCTTTGTAGTAGTTGTTTTGTATAAGATTATTATTATAGAGCTTGCAGCCCTTATACTACTATTATCTATCTATCATCATAGTATCATATTTGTACATATGCATAGGTATCATGTGTGCCGTGTGCCTATGTATTCAAAATGAAAACGTGCGGTTTCGTTGAGAAAGACGGAGAAACAAACTTTAGAAAATTGTTTGATTTATTTTTGTCTTC
Source organism: Zhuqinia jingwanae (assembly GCA_027744095.1). NCBI lineage: Eukaryota > Metazoa > Arthropoda > Collembola > Entomobryomorpha > Paronellidae > Zhuqinia > Zhuqinia jingwanae. Next base: position 3,039 of record JAHZNC010006224.1, read on the forward strand.
TTTTCTCCATGAAATTGGTTAGTCATAAGGCGTTTAGTAATATGGCTACATATACACAGGGTACGAATATATATGTATGAATGTACGTATTTACGCTCTCTTTTTTTCGTTTCAGTGTTTTTCCCTTTTCAACAAATTGTGTCATTTATAACAACATGCAAACATGAATCAGCAGCGACTTGCTCGTAAATATTTACCAACTCTTCCAACTTGACGTGACGATCATGATAAAATAAAAATAAACTTCTGCTAGATAACATGTAAACATTTGTGTACGTAACGTAGATTTAGAGAGACAGAAAAAAAAAGTTTCCCATACCTTGTATATTAGAGAGTAGACTGAACGTACTGGAGTTGTAGTGGGGGTCTTGACGCGAGTTGTGCTGAAAATGGAATGGAATCCACGATCGAGTGGTTTTTTTTTTACAGAAAAGTTCCAATCAGATTTCTTTTTTTGATCAATCTCCAGTTCCTTTTCCTTACGAGAATTTTGTGTAGGTTCTGTCAAGAGCATACAAAAAAAACAACAACATAAATAAATAATATGCTTAATATTTACAAAATTGACCTAGTTTACTTGCATTTTATGTATATTTGGACCAGCAAAATAATACATACGCCATCGTGGAATTTAGACTTGGGAAGGTTGTTGTTGCAAACAGTAAATACTTTTTAATGTTTTGTTATCTCTAGAGCGTACGAAATGGCACAGTTTCCTCTCATCCCATTTTTATATCTTTCGTGTTTAATCATTTTAAATATAAAAAAAGACAGCAGTTTGCTGCTGCTGCTCCTGCTATCGTCATATAAAGAAAATATTTGCTTACATTTGGAGGCAAACGCAAAGTAGAAAGGAAAACATTTTAACTGCTCGCAATTTCATCATCCATTTAGCCTTGAAGTTTGACAACAAACTTTCTTCATAAAATTCCTTTGTTTGCATTTACAATACAATTTTTTTCCTTTCATTCTTCGGTTTTTTGTGCTAAACTATCTCGTTTTCCTATCCACACACACACAACTTCTTTTTTTGGAATAAAAAAGCAAACGCCAAGGCCAGTCATGCATACAGAGTGTGACATGCCTACTTTGTACTAAAGATAGTATGAGACCTGCTTTTTTTTAGATACAGCATACCCTGGGGTACAAGATTACGTAATATCAGCATGCATGTATGCTTGTCCGTCTACGAAGGCATGGTGTGGCACTCACCACGCGGTCGCCTGGTATTATTGTACGCATACAAGATATATGTCCATGTCCTCTATCCATATAGACACACTTAACACACGACGGTGCAAAACAACCCGGTGACAGATGAAACGCTTTGAAGACAGCAATAACCAGTGGATAAAGGGAAATAGAGTTCAAGTTTCACTGGCCCATTCCACTTTTCCAGTTTCCTTTAATGTTCAACTTTATAGATTACACTCAACTTTTTTTATTTCATTCGCTCAGAACCACCGCCACCACCTCCTCCTTTTCTTATATCGCCTTCCTGTTTTGCCAATGTATTTTTAGTGAGTGAATTGTGAGCACGGTTGGGTAGAAGAGAGGCTCACAATCATCACAGCATCATTGTCATCAGTATCATCAGCAGCAGTAGTAGGAGCATTTGACCAAGTTAGGCGTAAAAAAGGAATGAGTAGAAACACTGTGATCACAAGTAATGTAACCCTTCTGCTTTCTCCCAAAGTGCAAAAAATGAAACAACATAGTCGACGTTTTTTCCACACATATTGCATGTCCACACATCATCAGAGCAATAAAAGCGCGAACTCTTCCGGAAATAAGAAGACCACTTGTCTATAGTCACTGGTAAGCTACTACCATATTTTTCTGTACAATATTCCAAGAGCAAAGTACAGTTAACATATATCACCACCACTATTGTTATCTGTGAGAAAAAAAGTCTACAAATCAACGTGTCTGTCCTTGAAGAACTAAAACTAAACTTCAAGATGATTTTGTTATTCTGCTCAACTCTATACCACTTCAAGGATAAAAGTGTAAGAAAAGTAAGCGAGACAAGAAAATTTTATTTGATCATCAACACCAAACAAAAAAATAGTGAAGATAGACGAGAGAGACTCTTTTGCCGTTTTCCTTTGACTCGTGTCGAATTTTTGACTTGTTCGCAAGTGCGGGATTTTTTCTTCTCTTTCCTTCCAAATCGTTTTAGAATGAATTTTTAGAAAACCGTGATAGCCTATGCTCTTGTAAATGCTCTCCGCAAGAATGATTGCCAATGCTCTTTTATGCGGTGTCAATTTTTCCTTTGATCACATTCTCATGAAATTACTTTAATCTCTTGGCAAGGCAATATAAACCAATTTTGTGAAATTCTGCACAGCTTTTGTTCATGTCCGCTGGGATCCAGGGAACCGACTTGACTAGATCACTTTTCAATTCTGCTCCCAAATTTTGTCATAAATGTCCTTATTGTCATTAATTTGCTATAATATGTCGTATTCTTCACTTAGGACTCACAAATAGGCATAGGTAATTTCTCCTTTGATGAAAGTTCATTTATGTACTCAGTATTCTCATATATTTTTTAGTTTGTTGCCGAACATGCAAATTTTAGCCATTGATTTTATCAAGAGTGTGCCAAGTACCGCATATAAAGTATCTATTTGTGAACGAATTGACGAAGTATAACGATATTTAATTCAACATGTGAAATTTTGCACAAAAAGATCAATTTATTGAAATCTATGCACAGCACTACTACGTACTTGATATACATACATATTTTCTTGCTCGTACATTGTTCCATCATAAGTCATTAGTTTCTCAGTATGGGGGGAAATACGCTTTAGTAGATTAAGCAATTTTAAGAATTTTACACATGCATATATATCTGTATATTCCTTTGAAAATGGAAACACTTTACAGTGAAATGGTACAAAAATGGTTTTGCCGCTAGCATCTTTATGGCTCCATATTTCCACGAAGGAAATTATGAAAATAATTTTCAGATGGAAGAGCAGCGCACTACTGTGTCTACGTGAAAGTCATTTGAAAAATGAGCAAAAGAATCATCTATGTGGTGAATAGCCCAGCACGCATGAGGAGCCACAAAGAAATATATAATACTTAACTTGCATACTGCATACAACACCAAAAAATGTGAAAAAGTTTTTTTATATCTTTTTTTTGTTATTCTTGTTGTAGTAAGATATATTAATATTTTGGGCTTGAGTAATAGTAAGCCTTTCCTGTCCACAGACCTTGGATATGGCTACAATGTTGCGTTGCGTACCGAATGGTTGAATGTTGTTGTTGTGGTGTGTCAACGTAATTAAAGTCACTTTATATATTTTTTCCTTTCCCCTAAACTACCATTCCACATGCGATAATACCCAGTCCGCTTTCTCACACATTCCCGAAAAATTCGGGGGAGTCGAGAATATTATAGCGCGGTCGTAATAGTTTTTATCAAGTTGGATTGTTCGTATTATTCCACATAATGCACACCTTAGCTCGCCTTGTCTTGTTGTAGACATGCACATATGTGCACAGGATTCTATGAATTTTCATTTTTCTCATTTTTACTGAAGTAGGTATGCACTCGTAACTTCTTGTGATCGCACATGAAGAAAGTACATTGGTATTTACGATTATGTGTAGCAGGAATTAGGGAAGAAGAAGTCGTTTCATCTATCAAGAAGGCCGTTTATCATATCTTTCCTTCAAAACATTTTTAACCATCAACACCGTTTTTTCTTACCAAATATGTAACATTAATTCAAAATATGCATACAAGAACATTCCAAATATATTTTTTGTTATCTTTCCGCATTTTCTCTCTTTATTTTTTACGTTTGAAGTTTATACAAACCTCAGGGGAATAATTTTTTGTTAAAGACAATCTCGTATAATATGGAACATTTAAATTCATACACATCATTTTAAGCTGCAATTATTGAAATAAATAACAGTTAAATTTTGTGTTTAAGCATTATCAATATACATAGATACACCTATGCATGCTGCCTAGTTTTCCCTACAATAGCTTCTACAATACAAGTTACATATCAGTTTACTACCACAATTCTAATCACACGAAAAGTTTCTATTTTTTAAATCCAAGTTATTCATTGGTAGAAAAAATCATAAACAGAATACACTAGAATCAAATATTTTACAAACTCAAAGCTAAATAAAAATGACCGTAGAGTTTAACTCGTATTGTGTGAGGATTATTATTATTATTATCTCTTGAAAATATATTTTATCCGTGCAGACATGAGTGGCAGACTAAAAACTTCACCAGCTCAAACATTTCAACACGTCAGAAACAAAGCAACATTTAACTTTAGATATAAAATGTTTTAGACAAGATAAGACACAATGTTGATACAATTGAGACCAAAAAAAACTGAATAAATACATTTGTAGTTGTTGTAACGAAATAGGAGAAAGAATATCATGAAATAAAATTTCCCTTGTCACTATGACTGCTGGGGTCCAAAAAAAAGAAAAAACTACTCAAAAAGCCATATTCCTTACAACAAAAGAAAAAAAAGATCCAGTGTTGACAGAAGAGTAACTACAGTAGCTTTCCTTTCCTCTGTACAGATCAAACTGCATATTTTCTCTCCCCTTCCTTCTTCTACGTACTTCATATACATCGTAGACAGCCAAAAGAAGAAAGAAAACATATACCTTTATATACATATAAATATATGCCTGCATAATATAATGGGGGAGAAATTTGGGGTTTCAAAATAGGGAAAGAGGAAAAAAATTGGGAGAAAGGGAAAGAGTGACGAAGACTGACAGGATCAGGCAGTTAGAGAGGGAGCCTTTTGTGGGGATACTACAAGCAGGTCAGAAAATTCTCTTCAGGCAACTTGGTTTTACTTTCACATTAGCACCACCATCACTACCACCACTCGCACACACCAGACACAAACTGCTTTGACTTGACTATAAACGCACGCACCCAACATTCTGCTACTATTTTACTATACCATCAGCATCATCGCTCATTCCAGAGACCTAGCAAAACGTCCAGGACGTAGAAAGCCAAACCCTATACATCTACACCCTCTTCTATTTTTGCATGTAGAGCTCTTTACATACATGTATAAAAATATAAGTGTGTACTATTACTATCAGGATTATGAGAGAGAGAGAGAAGAAAAAAGTTTCTTCTTGGGTGAAAAAAAGGAAGGGGAGAAAATAAACGACAATTTCCAGGAAACGAGCAATTTTTATACTGACTTTCTTTTCTCTTATTCCATTTCTTGGTGGCTTCCCTCATGGTATACGTATATGGTCTTAAGTGTAGCATGAAGATCAGTTTCATCCGTTGGGAGAAACCAGCCAATTCACATTCACAACAGAAGACCAGCTGCCTTCTTTACCAATAGACCTTGGTACTCTAGAGACTATCGCGGTGTGTGTCTGTCCATGTATTGTGCATTCACATAATAAAATGAATTCATGCTTATGCCATGCCACATTCATGAATGGTTTTGAGTGTGTCTGTGTGTTTTTATAATACACGTTTCGTTTTTTTTCTTCTCTCTGTGGAGTCAAGCTTCCTATCTTATTTTTTTGTATGTTTTTGTTGAAAAATACACATATAATGTACAAAAATACGGGATAAAAACGATATATATATATTTTTTTACAAATATATACAAACCATTATTACTTTAATATATGTAATGTGTGTGTATAGGTGTTTATATATATTGTGTGTGGAGAATGTGTATAGAAATCATCTGCACACAAAATAGAATCACATATCCTCATCCTTGGGTGAAGCCAAGCATTTTCCTATTTTTCTTTGACGTTTCTGTATATATGTCTTCTGCTGGTTTTAAAAGCACCAGGTTTACGTACAGAGAGAGAGAGAGTGTGTGTGTGTGTGTGTTTGTCTGTGCATTACAACACAGCAAAAACAGCATGTGACTGGAGACGTGAAAAAAAAGGAAAAATGTAAAGTATAATGGGGAAAGTCAAGTGAACCGTGCATACATCGTCGTTCTGTGTTTAATAGCTTGTGTTTGTGTGTGTATGAGTGGAAAAAAGAGTATTACGTTGTAAATGTGTGTGTGAGGTTTTTTCAGTCTTTCACTCTCCTGTCTTTTTTATATATTTTGCCTATTTTGTCCTTTCCTTGAGGCTGAATGCAATTTTCCATTGATACTTTTTTCATTGATGGCTATAAATGCTTTTACTATAAATATATATATACTATGTGTAGGTAGTCAACAAATCGGTCTCACAGTCAATTGAACACGTACTTATAGAAAGAAAGCAAGCAGTAAATGTACAGTACCGCAAAGGAAGAAGGATGAAATAATATTGGGAGCAATTGATCAAAACACTGTCGGGGGAAGAAAAAAACTTGAACAATCTTTATGACAAAAAAATTTACAAAAAGTGTCAATTGCTGAATCCATAAAATGTATATTTAATGTATTTTTATGTTGTATTTTGACAGGACTATAAAACTTTAAAAGATTTATGATTAAATCGATGATGATGCTATTTAGGCAAAGGAAACATGCATCTTTTATGTCATGACTCGACTCACACCGCATTATTCATGCTGACGCTAGCGAACCACGTAATATGCATTTCATCCAAATGGCTTCATAGTTGAATGGTACATGAGACTTGAGACTTGTTCAAAAAAAAAAGTTATATTTTATGTACATATTTAACAGGTACATATATTGTTTTGTATTTGTAGCAGTGTATGTATAATAATAATAATAATGGTAATGGTGCGAGTCTTTATTACAGGAATTGCGTTTCATTATTAAAGTGCAGTATCACTTTGATGGCATATTATAATAATGTAGCAGTGCAGCAAGGCTTGTAACAAGAATGAAAAGAAAAACCCCGATGTCTTGTCTTGGTGGCAACCTTTTTATACGTGACATCTATAACAACACAGATTAAAATGTAGTTCTTCTCACCACAATCCACCCTGCCTATTTCTCTTGTAGTAGTAAAGGTTATGTAAGAAACTGATAAGACATTCAAGTGGCTAGCTGGAACGGAAACGGCTCATTAAATCGATGCGATCCATTTGCTATAAGAGAAAAAATATTATATGTGTATACTACACATTAGATTGTTATGTATATATAAGCAGGCTTCTATAAATAAAATTCCCTTCTTCTTGTTGAATGACTAAATGAAAAGGGACAGAGTGAGAGCGAAAGAGTGCACTCTACGACTCTACTCTTTTTATATTAAAAAAGAGCTCAAACATCAAACCAAACAAGAAAGAGAGAGAGAGATAGACTGTGTTTTTTATATTTCTTCTTCGGCTGCGTACATATAATATACCATTTCGCTTTCTTGAGCAGAAAACCAAACAACTCAAAGTAGTAGTGTATGGAGAGCTTGGTAGCGTTTAAAGTTTCCTCTTCAGCGTATTATTAAAGGATGTGTGTGTGTGTACTCACACACAAACCACCATATCGAATTTATAGGCATAAACAGCGAGAATGAATCTCTTTTGTATTGATGCACTACTACTACACAACCAACCAAACCATCATCCCCCTTCTTTTAATTCAGCTCTCTCATTCTTTTCTCATTATTTAATGCAGCTCCGAAATACACTCTTTTGGTTTGTTGCATGGATGTATGTATGTATCTCAAATTGTGTTATAATAATAACATCACCCTAATTTACCGGTATATCACACATCATCTTGATGCTATTATACAACAACACTTTAATGCTACACGTTTTTATACATGTAGGTATACATCTATATGCTATTATAACTATAATAATAGATATGTGTCTTTTCCCCACATCTTGTTAGTAAATATATTACTAGTGACTATCAGTCAATTTATAAGAATTGAGCATCACCATCCTAATATAATACCGCTACTATTATTAAGCAGTCTTTTGAGAGATTTCTCTTTTGTTGTTTTCAAGTATTCCACTTGAGAGCTCATATATCCTGGGAGAAGGAGGAGAACCCAATAAGATGATGATGACGACGATGATGATGAGACTTCTTTTTTTGGCCCATTCTTCTTCTTTTCTTGCTAATTCCTTTCCAGTTTCAATACATTTTTTTTTTACTTTTTGTGCTATCATTCATTTTATTGTAGTGCATTTTCTATCTCTGGAGATGTATTATACACGACACATATTACTAACCTCTTTCTCATTCACGGTGTAACTACAATACAATATATTCTTCACTTTATAAAACTCATATAATTCACGATGATTCGTCGAAGGATTTCCAGTTTTCTTTTAGAATTACACTTTTCTTAAAAGGCTTCCGACATCCCTTTTATCTTCACAATTCTATCCATTCATTCAACAACCACCACCACCACCTCCACCACCAACCAACACATTTTGTTCTTCAAGAAAACGTATTACATAAATTGCTCTATTTCACCCAGTTGTTTCAAGATCTGCTGCCTGCCACGAGAAAACTTGAGTGCATATTCTCCTTCTTTTATACATAAAATAGAATGATTTTCTTGAATGCCTTATGGATTATCATCTCGTGATTATTAGAAAGAAAAAGCTGGAAACAGCATCTGTATCTTTATATATTTCAAAATGAAGTGCAAGCGCGACAGTATTATGCAACCTATCCCTCAAAAGAGCTTTTGCGTGGGATTTATCCGTGGTGACAATGATAGAACTCTTCATTATCATCCAACTTGTATTCTACAATTTGAAAGAGAAATGAAGAAACTTGACGAATCTCAAGATTTTACCCTTCCTCTCAAAAGTGCACTTTTGCAGCTACACAGCTGGTACCATAGTGCAGCAGGGGCGTACCACAACCGTCTTTTCCTTTTCTCACTCTCCCCTTTTTCTTCATCTTGAAATTCTTTCTAATTTGAAAGAAATTACAACTGGTTTGACTGCACTTTTTTTGTATTATTATTATTGTACCACCAACCATCAACGGCACGCGTCTTTTAGTCAGAATCCAAGGGCGTGATTTTTAATGAAGTGTTTCGTATCTGGCAACTTACCATGTCAATTTAATTTCTATTTCTTGCTCTCTCACAGCTTCCGCTAGTTCCTAGTCGTCGTAGTACGTGTGGCATTTGCTTTTTAATGAAAGTTTTTTTTTGTTTTAAAAGTTTTGTAAACCTCATCAGCGTAAGATATAAAATGGATATAAGAAATTATAAACTGTCTTCTCCTCCGTGAGTTTTATCAAGCAGCATATTATATAAAGCTGCATAACAAGGCACATTATCGTTGTTACATCTAAAACAACATACGGAATTGCTTTATTCATTCCATGAGATAGGCTGTAGGTATAACAGACGCCACCATTCCTTTTGGACCGTGTAACGTTTTCACTGTTGTAACTGTAACACTTTTTTGTAATTGCAAACGGCAACACGAAGCACATTTACCAAGAAAAAAAGCTTTACCCTCTTCCGACCAGTTGCAACTTTCTTAATAAGACTAAAAAGATTGGCATCTCGCTTAATTACTTAGAGATGGAGAATTTCAATTGAAGCACACACACACACAGCAGTTTACTAAAGCGTAAAAAAGCAGTAAAATTCCAATGATGATGATGATAACGATGATTCTTGCTTGCTTGCTTCACTATTACACCAAAATTACAGGAATTTCCGAGAGAAAAAATACTAAATTAATCGAACACTATGCTGCACTAGTATACTCGCGTCACGTCAATGAAACTTACCTTTCTTCCTCCTCCTCCTCATTCTGGCATACTGTTACTGTACTCAAGTGTCAATTGAGATTCGTTTCATTTTCAGTTTAGACATAAAAAATGTCCGACTTGTTACAAAGACAAGTTCTCCATGAAATAAGATTAACTGAGAATCTGAGAAAAAGAGTAAGTGAAATTTTCTGAACGACTGCTACTACTATTACTACTACCATCACTACTACTGCTGCTGTTTATACTTTACGTGTTCCTAAATAACGAAATGATTGAGTTTCGGATGAGGTTTTTGTAATGGCGATAAGGAGGGCACACTATCCAGAAAATAAAGTAAGAAGACCAGCGCAGATGTGCCCTTTCTTCCAGCTCTTATAACAAGTGTAATGGAAGTAATTGAGTAATGTTGAGTAGCCGGTGTGTAATTAGAGAAATAAGATAGATCCCAGACACAGACACCAACAAACACACATCTCTTTTTTTACTCTCTTCTTCTTACTCTCGAATGACTTGACTTGGAGAGTGAGTGTGTTACATGGACAACTTGTTCCTACTTGTCTGTGTGTGTGTGTGAGAAAGGAAAGAGATATACTGCCGACTTATTTTGGTACATTGCTACTCCTTTCATTTATCACAATCTTATTTTTTTCTGAAGACGTTTCTTCTTATAATTTGGTAAAAAAAAGATTAAGATGCTCTAGCAGCAGCTGCTGCTGCTACTGTAGTACTCTTTTGTAGATGTATTTAATATTAAAGCCGCGAGTAATTGCTTTACCTAAATATATATTACAGTAGAGTACACAACACAGCTATAAAGAAAGATATATTATTTGAGCATTTTTTTTGTATTAATTTCATGTTTTATACGTGTACTTAGTACTTGTACCATATTTGTTGTACAAGTTTTTTTTACAACCGTTATATATATTACTATCCAATTTGATTTGCTCCTGTCGTCTTCGTCGTCGTCCTGTAAAAAGTCAAGTCTAGCAGCAGATATTGATGTTGGCTTACTTGTTTGATTCCATTAGTCCTAATCTGTACATCGACGGTTTTAAATTAACTAACATTTACCACCGCCTCTTTCAAACGCTTTGACTACGGCTCCTGGCTAGAAAAATGAACAAATTGAGACGGTTCGACTTGTATCAGATTTACTTTGATGCCCTTTTGGCTATAAAGTGGTAAAGTTACTTACGACTACATGTTTGTCCCGACACGTTTATCTTACCGTCTATGTAAGTAAATATAACAGTAAACACCCTATTTTCTTGAAACTGACAACGCGTGACTTGTCTTGACTTGAAATAAAAGTAGACAGGATATTGAAATTGAAATTAGTCAGGATGGAAATGAAACTAGCAAAATAAACGGTATGATAGCGTGTGTGTGGCAATGGCAAGATGTGTAGCAGTTCAAGTAAAGTTCGTTAAAATACACACCTTTTGCTAATGATACATGCATGCATGTATGACACAACAGGGCATATACTTTTCTTCTTCTCACCTGTTTCCTTCATTGAAATATATTATGCTTATGTTTTCCTTTCCTAATGATGATTTTTCAATGACGGATGTATGTAATTCACAAGGGAGACATACAATCTGAAACAATTTTCTTGTCTGCCCGAATAAAATAAAATTGTTAGTAGTGTTAGTATTTCATTCATATTACATTTTATTTTATACACGTCAACCAACAAAGATTCACTTACAGCTATTCAAATTATGACTGTGTATACTTTATACATATTTTATTTTAAAAAAATACATTGTTGTCTGTCTCATTGATTGAATCATAAACCCTATCATTTGGTTGGCAGCCATACGAAAATACCTTAGCCCAATTTTCCGCTAACAGATCATTTCTTATAAAAAAAAGAGAGAAGGGAAATGCTAATGATACACCAAAGCTCACGTAAAACCTTCAAATGACATGACTCTGTGTAGAAACAAAGTTTACATTGTATACAACTCGCGTGTGCAACATTTCATATTACTTCTCTGTACACATGCAACAACAACCAACAGTTTATGATGTCAGCAGTTCATCTGGTCTGCTGGAGGAGTGTGTGCTGTAAATGCACTCCTGAGGAATCCATGTAATCAACAGTACAATTTTCGTGTAATGTTTCATTTTCATCCAGTATTTTCCTTCCCTCTCTTCTCTTTCTCTCAGCATTTTCCTGTATAAAGTGGCCTGAAGACGACTTTTAAAAGATGTTTTAGTGAAACAACTTTGCTTACGAAGTCAGTCTGCATACACACACTTTTTTTCTTCCAACACTTTATTTGTAACGAGCAGCCAAGTGGTGCCTGTCTAAACATTGATACAAGCTTTCCGTGCTGCCAATAATAATCTCGACGACTACTCCAGTTGTTACGTACAATCATGATGATGATGACCGTGTATGTGTGCAGACATTATCATCATCAGCATGCACCACAGCATATCTTGAGTAAGTACCAACACGTACATATGTACATATACATACATTGCGTATTAAGTAGGATCCTCAAAGAGAAAAGAAAATGCAGACATTCAAATCATAGTTACGCATCCAATTTCCTTAAATATACGCAATCAAGTCCAGGAGATTATTCCTGTCTATCTGCCCAAAGGAATGATGTGCCCTGTCGAAAGAAGCTTTGAGCTCCTCTCTCGTCGGTATTTTCCACTCGTCTATTTTACGCATCCTTTCCTTTTTGGCAGGAGCTACTTTTAACGTTTTAACTGTTTTTCTCTCATTCTCTCTTCCAAATTGCTTTGCTTGGAATGAAAACCGCCATTTTCAACCATACCATGAGGACTACTAGCAGTGCTTCATCAGTAGTTACTTAAATATATCACCGCTGTAGACGACGACCACGATAAAATATTGCTAGCGAGGAATATTTTATAGCGTTTGCTGTAGGTTTTGCTGGAGAAAATATATTACATGCTTTTACAAGAACACACAGACAAGAACCTCTCGAAAAAAGCAATACAATGAACTCTACTACTTGCTGGCCTTGACATTGCAATTCTTTTGCGCAACGGTTTGCTCCTGTCTTTTGGATGATGCAGCTTCATGCAATATTGTCAATCCCTTACAAATTGACCTGAAGATATTGTATACCATGGAGAGAAGAAAAAAGAGGAAACATTTCCAAGATGAAAATCCACACCGCTCAAGAAAAAGACTTTATGGAGCTTGTAAGAAGACACTAGGAAGTAGCAGAGTAGTACAAGAGTTCGTGAATGTAAGTAAGGAAACTATATAGTTATGGCCTTTACTTCACTGTCTTCAGTGCTGTTCTCATATTATACGCGTATCCATGCGTATATAACAACGATAATCCTTCATCATCATAATATGAAATATAGAGAGGCGAAATGGTTGTGCTGCATTCCATCTGATAACATCTTCAACTACTCATATGATATGATTCCTTTTAGTCCTTTGGGACGTTACATTGAATATATCCTTACGAGGACTTTTACAGTTCCATTCACAAATTTGAATGGTATTTTTGTGATGAAACTGCTGTTGTTGCTCTATGCTTTTCTCCAGAAAAAAAAAGGTTTGAGTCTACTAGTATGTATGTACAGTATGTAGTAGCATCTCGTCTGGACTCTGAACCTATGGTCCCTTGGAATATTTTATGGCTTTTTTTCCTTTGCCAGAAGGAAATGAATTGGCCATGAATTACACTCATATACACACTTGCATTCAAGGAAGCATAATATTGTCAGGCTTTCAAATGAAGCCCAATCCCACAGTTTCTCTCTCGCAAAAAGCGTCTCTACACACCACCAGACAACATATAACAGTGAGAAAGAGCGTTCACAGGAAAGTGTTAATTACTGTCAATGCAATCTGTGACGACGTACCAAGTAAGTTCAACTCGCGACTGACGACTTGTAGCAAAAAAAAAAGTTATCCAGCTTGAGAGACTTATAAATGCTCCATTCACTAACATTGTTACCACTACCATCATCACCGCAGCAGCGCAGTGATATAGCACAAGAGTGAGAGACATCAGAGTCGAGTGAAATAGTAAAGCTTTATACATATTATGGCTTCTATAGTTGTAGGTGGGTGAAGAGATCCCGTTTTCATAAGTGCCATGGGGTGATGGGATTTCATCTCTTTCTCTGCTCTGCGCTCTGCAGCAAATGTCTGCTGGCTGTGCGTATTATAAAAGTTATAATAATTTTGTAAGGTAGTCATTGTCATTGTCGTAATATTCCAAGTCATTTCTTTTCCCTTCTTGCTTCCACCACCACCATGCGTCATCATGTGCATGTCTTGAGTATGGAAAGCAGCACTTTTTCTATAATCTCTTAAATTATTATTATTTTCTTAGCTAGATATATTAAGCATATTATTATACATACATGTTATATATACGGAAATTTTTGTGTACGATGCGTTTGTTACTGGTGGTGCGATGATGAAATCAGCTTACCAGAAAGTATCCTTAATAAAAATCTAACGCATGATGATAAAAACGACTTTGTAATGATGATGATAAAAACGAGAATTTATCGCGTCGCAGTTCAACCAGCTGGATATGTACATACATGTTTGTAGACTTGACTCTTTGGTATTATTGCATCACATTTCCTACAACATGATATTTTCTGTCTGCCTTTAACATACAAACTGAGTGGAACTGAATTGTGATGTTACAGGAGATAAGTGTGTGCGTAACGGTATATTTAAACACTCTACACACAATGGCAGTAAGCAAGTAGACATTTGAGAAAATGTCATAAATATGATAATAGTATAAACCTGGTTGCTCTACAGCAGACTACTATGCTGCTGGCTATATAGTATATGATGAGATGGGGAAAAGTAATAATGTTAAAATATTAACATGTGCATACGAGATTTGATGGGCTCATCAAAATATTTAAATGTCATCAGTCATCAACACGTATGGAGAAAATAAAATGTTGGTGTGTGAGTCAAATAAATGCGACAAGGACATAAATGTGCGTACTACTTCTAGACATCTACAAATGTAGTGCGAGGTTATGAAGGCTAACGTCAAATATCACACATTTATAAGAAAGCTTTATATATTTTTCTGTAAATAGTTTTTTTTACACCTGAGAGCAAACAGTGACATTAAACAAAAAATTACAGTAGTAGGAGACTACAATAAAAATGATAGTTGCTGTATAAAAGCATCACATCGATCGTCACCAGGATAATGAGCTCTTTTGTGCACAGCGGGAAGCTTTGGGGAAGGATATGACAGCCGATAGAAAGAATTGAATCTTATTTGACGATGATGTTTTCCACCACCACCGTGAGCTTTTATAACTTCAAAACTTACATGGATCCAAAAATTATACTTGTTTTATTTTTCTTATAAGCAATAAAGGAGGAAGAACAAGAAAAGCGCCTGCACCTTCTCGCAAGTTCAGGTTGGTAGGGATGTTGATAATGAATGATGAAAGAAAGACAGCTTTATATTTGAGAAAGAATACATATGTCAGCTTATCAATTATTACATCAATTTTCCAAGTGTTTGCGTACTGTTAGTAAATGTGTGACTGACATGATTTTGAGTAGCGAGGTAATAGGTGGAAGGAAGGGTACAAGTTAAGTTAAAATAAACTCGTTATGCATATCGAGCAGGAATAAATCCACCCTTAAAATAGTAAAGGATCATATTTCATTTAAAAAAAAATATACGTATGAGTTGTCTTCTGATAAGGAAAAGTAACTACATAGGTACATAATATGTATCTACATGAGTATATTTTTAGTTTGTCTATAACTGTCATATATAAGAAGAAGACAAGAAGAGTGATTTTACTCGATCCAATCCAAAACACCAGCAATGAATTCAGCCAGCAGCTAGCGAGGAGAGCTCCCTCACAACAAACAACTCATCTTTACAACAAAAAGTCAAAAAAAAGTCTTTTCAGCTTTGAGTTGCTTCCCGACGCGACGCAGGGTGACAACTCGTTTATGTGATCTTTAACTCGTCAGACATATATACTTCCCAGCAGCATATCTCTCAGGAACCTTCACAATAATACCCTTTTCTGGATATTACATTTCTACTTTATATGCTTTTAGTATGTTGTATGTATGTATGTTTCGCTGATGTATTTTCTTATCCTTCCTTGTATACAAAGGATTTGAGATGACACTGAATATGACATATCTCCTGTTGTGAAACACTCACACTGCATAAAGCTGGTGAAGGATGGCCACAGAAGGGTGTCGTCTTTTTCTCTCTCTCTCTTCCTTGCTTTCATCCACCATTTTTCAACCTTACACGTTCAAACCATATTTATATTATTGATATCTTTTAGAAGTCACTCAATAATGATGTGATATCATCATGAATGATCACAACATCAATATGGATGTAGGTATATACCTATATATACTATCACCTTCAGTATTATTATTACCTTGATTATTATTATTATTATATACTGAGGAGCATCCAATACTCAAAGCGTTTTTCTTCTCTGATTGTGATTACATTTATGTATGAAATTGTACACTTTACACAAAGTGGAGATGAATCATTTTGCCTGATAGATGACGAGAAATTCCATACTGTCAAGTCAGGTGAATCTTTTTTTATCTTTCGTTTTAGTAGCTTTTCTGATGATATATTCGATAAATATTTATCAAACCAAGTATTGAATCTGCGTGGCGGCGTCAGCGGCAAATATCACACACACACACACACACACACACACACACACACACACACACACACACAGACAGAAAAGAATGCTTTTAACTAACGAACTTTAACATTTACTTTTCCGTGATGGGCATTCACAATGGTAAATTGATGAAAATACGCATTTCTACATACCTTGCTTGCAATAGGTACGCAAAAACGCATGGTAGGTACGAGTACAAGTAAATCCACATGGGTAGATAGATGTCTACGTGTGCGTTTTAGCTCGAATTGGTTGTGTGCGTGCGTCGCAGTTGAGATAAGAATGAAAAAAGGAGATGAGCCGCATTACGCCTGTCATTGACTAGTCACAATCAAGTGCTGCATTTTGTTATTACTCTAACGCACTCACTGGATCATTGCTCTCACTCAGGTAGCTGGCTATACATACATATACCATACATATGCAGTCTTTTTACTTGTAATACCTTTCCCGTATATTTACTTTGTGCATAAGAAAAAAAATGCTGGCAAAACATATATATATATGGCCATAATGGTGTGTACAATGTCAGTACATAACGTTTGCAAGTATACGTAAAGTACATAACGTTCTACAAGCATATAAATGACTTGTATGAAAGAAAGGAAGATAACATTTTTCTGAACAAGAATAATACTGAGGGAACACAGATGAAGTACATAAAGTAAACCCAACCATCTTCAATTCTCCCCTCTTTTTTTTCTAGAGACAATATATGCAGTGCAAAGAAAGCTTCTTTTTACTGGCATTTCATACAAAAAAATCATTTTCTTTTCTAACTCATTCATATTTGAAGAAACCTGCTTGCTTGAGAAGAAAAATAATAATAATATAAAGCTGCCTATGTATATACTGTATGTACTGTATATCATGCAGTATGGTTGTGGTGCGAATACCATAAAGTGAAAGTTTCTGTTTGAATATTATGTATGTACTGGTAAAAGAGTACACATACACAATACTCATTTTGTGAGCATACGCTATGATGTCGTATTGAATATATGAAAGAAAGGGTGAGGGAGTATGTAGGTATTTTTTCAAGCTCTTCTGACTCTGTTTTCGTTTTTTTTACTCCCCCAAGTTGAAAAAGAAAGATCGGATCTGTAACTTGGGTTTGTTTCTCTACTCTGTCTCCTGTCGACTTGAAAAATTATCCGGTTTTTATCATCAGCTAAGGATGTGCTAGCTTTTCCTCAGGGCCCTCTTCTGCCACTTTACTACATGGGACGGGTACACAGTACACACACAACACACAAGCAGAAAACAAAATTGTTTGGTGGTGGTGGTGGTGGTGGTGTGAGTTGAAAGTTTCATTTGAAGCTTTCTCCCTTTTTTTTGGTTGATTATATATAGTGAAGGGAATGTATTGAGGAACAACGCATGCATGGATGAAATTCTTGTATTCCACACGCATCGTTATTTGCATCTTACGTCTCCATTTTCATTCAATGTGATATAAAGTGTACATACACAAAATTTGTAGGTATGTATATATAAATAGGATATCCCCAGCTATGCATTTTTCTGCTTTTGGTATATACAGTGTGGTGTGTGTGGCTAACATGAAGGCAAAAGCACGTAAAACCGCCCGTTTCAATTGGAAATAAATAGCACTTGTTTGGCTGGATGTTGGCTTGAATTTATCCTTTGAATAAATAAAGCATTTGTTACCACTAATATGTCTGTTTCATTCCTTTTCATGGATCACAGCATTTCCAATTTTTTATTCGTTGTGTTGTAAATACCACAAAAGGAGCAAAAGCGTGTAAAAAAAAGTACGAAATGTTTCAGCCAGAGCACAAAACTGACAGTTGTTGTTGTTGTTGTGTTATTTGAATTTTCCTGCACTTAAGAATTTCTTTAGAATCTAATGCTTAATTATCACCCTGTATTTTCCATAATGAAAACATACACATTATGTGTGTTTTTCGTTTCTTCCGAGCAAAGGAATGAAGTGATTGTCATCAAATACAATGGAAACAAAAGTACATTAGCTATTATTAATTTTCCCCGTACACCGGATAAGAAAAATGATTATTCCATTAAATCATTCAACCCAAAAAAATACGCAGTAGAGTGAGGCAGTGGAAATGAAAGCTAATACCTAATTTATTACTATGTTTTGTCATGTTTCCCCAATGCAATTATGATTCGCAGAGATCACAATCAATTTGTAACTGTCAAGAATAACAATAAAGCATATATATGTATGCTTTCCATTTCCGCTGATAATGTTTCGTTTCTTCTTTACGCTTTCACCAGTCTGTTACTTCCGTTGTTCCGTAGGAAAAAAAGCAAAGATGATAATATGTATTCCCTCCAGGAGAAAAATATACATTATGTGAACAAAGCGTGTGCCTGATGACAATACGTCAAATGAAAGCTTGAAGATATTAATTTTTGTTGTGTAACAAGATCAAGTGGTGCAGCATAGTCATTTTGGTTTGATACATTGAAAAATTGACGCGCATACCCAATTAATACGTAGATATATTTGATATAAATGGAGCAAATTATTGGTGCAGAGTAATTCAACATAAACCATTCATTCAACCTGGACTGACATTAGTTTCGCGGACAGTTGCAAAGTTAACTAAACTCGCCATAAACACGAAAGTATGAAATATGTATACATTACTGACATGCAATATGCTACCTACATAATAAAAGGAAACAACTTGGATGTGATATTTTATGCAGGACGACTAAACGATAAATCCTGTATCTGTCGAATTGCTCTAGTGCTGTGCTGTTAGACACATGTTTCTTTTTTTGAATAAAGTCTATTCGCTAGACATTTCCATACGTACTTGCCAATTTCTGAATTTTTGTATAAAAAAAATATGTATAGTAAACTTTACATTTTCAGTCAATAAACATTCGTATCACATAAATAAATACATCCATATATATATAGGTACTTGTTTAAAATAACATACACACAAATGGTGAGGTAAATACATACTCTGAACTAATCTCAATTCAAACTGTTAAACTGACCATTTTGCATTCATCTGACAAGATCTCATTTTGTAGGAAAGGGAAACCAGCATGTAGTGATGTCCAAATGCTGAATATTAACAGAGCAATAAGCAAAACGCCAACAAATCCGCTTGTCATACCGAAAATATATGAGCATTGTAAATGGTCTCGTTTCCCGTTCCATGCAACATTATTGGTTTCTTTTACTGATACAGTATAAAAAAAATCAACGTTATATTATATGATAACTGGTCACAGGTCATTTTTCTATTTCCTTACAAGTTTACAAAGCAGTTTCACAAAAAGGAAGAAAACTGAGTATACAAGAATCGCGTGTTTAACAAATCTACATCATCATCATAACAGCTTAAGTATTATATGTATACTTACACAAACGTGAAGGGCATAGAGGCGTGAATTTTAGAAAAGGAAAGAACACGCAAAACTTACTCATCCTTCCAGTTTATTTCAACGCAAGCATCCTGAATCCGGACACTAGAAAAATATGAGAAAACATGCCGGATACAGAATATCCAACCCGAGTAGTAGAAGTAGTAGTCCAGTAGTGGCCCTCTTTTGCAATCAGCTCAGGCAA
This sequence comes from Zhuqinia jingwanae, assembly GCA_027744095.1. Lineage (NCBI taxonomy): Eukaryota > Metazoa > Arthropoda > Collembola > Entomobryomorpha > Paronellidae > Zhuqinia > Zhuqinia jingwanae. The sequence continues at coordinate 22,977 of JAHZNC010006224.1, forward strand.
TAGCCAGGAGACAAGTTCATGGCTATTTGTTAGTCAAAACTTTTTTTTGTTTGGTGCAATATTCTCACTTACACTACTACACTCTCTGCATATAACTTGCGTTGGTGGTAGTGAAGACAAATCGTTCTGACTGTGCTGCTGTGTTGTAAGTTTTGTAAGCCTACACTACTGGCAGCAATAAATCATCCCATTTTTGCAAATGTCCGGCATATTATGTAACTTATTCTCTGATAATTTATGTGTTTCCCCGTCTGCGTCTGTCAGATACTTTTCGTGAATAAAAATGTTTTGCATATTTTCCCTTTCTCTCCAAGTATATATGTATACATAGCTGATAAGGATAAATATGCGTACATACATTTTTAATGTCCATATTATTATATCATCATGATCATAATACGGCGGATAACAAGTTTTTATTCCAAATCATGTTATTTTGTTCCATTTTACTTCTTTCACCAACTGGACATTGGAGCATACCTAAAACACTGTGTTCACAATTTGATAATCCCACCCACATACAAAAAAACACATATAACATGACGCAATAATAGTTTCTTGGGCTGTGAAATGAATATCTATGTAATTCTTTTACAGTGTAGTCATTTATCAAAGTTGAATGCATTATTAGTCTTCACAGTTCAGTTTTGCTCTTGTTGATGTATATTATTTTTTTGTTGTACGAAAAAAAAATCAGATCAAGATAGATTTAAACATTTATAACATCAATTTATCCACCCGAAAATGAGAAGAAGGGGTCACAAGCTCATGCTGTTGCCTACACAAATAATAATCCTCGTCGGTACACAACACGGTCCCTTTATTTTCCCTGACAGACAGGATGAATTGACGACAACATTACATTAGATTACAACACATTATCTATATCCAGCCATTTTTTCTCGTCTTCAAAATCAAGCTCACCATCTGCCCAACCAAAAGTTTCAAATATATATCTACATACATATCGGACATATGTATATACATAATAGATATATTTAGTCTTTTGTCCTCCTTTTTATTTTTATCCTGTTCGTGTTTTTCATAGACTTTTTAGCCTATTATGCTTGTTTAGTTTGCTAAACAAGTAGAATGACAAAAAAACTTTCTAAACACATACACAGCAGAGTATTTAGGTATATATGGTATATAGTGGCTTCTGCGGATATCACGTACAACCATTACTACAAAAAAGGACAAGACAACAACACGCTGTTTTCTGACCGGACAACAACAAGCAAGATAGAAAACAGAAAAAAATAATATGGAAGACTCCATACATATTACATGTGCTACATTTAGCTCGTTTGACTCTAAAGGGTATGTAGCATTAATTTCTTGAGATGAGTCAAGTCAGGCATGCGAGAGAGAGGGAGAAGAAGAAAAACATCTAGTGTAAAAATCCCATTCTTCTTCAGTCCAGATGGAATAAAGAAGAGAAAAAAGAGTGAAAAAAAACAACAAAGCCACTTTACCAAGTGCTTTCATAATAATACAGATAATATGGAATATTGTATCATTATTCCTTAATTCAAGAAACAGGATGTACATACACTATATGTACATACATAATAATAATAAAATAGTACATAGCATGAGGCATACGACTCACCATATCATCAGTCCACTCTTGATCTTGTTCAAGCAACCGGCAACAAAAATCATCATCAGCTCATCCCAAAGAAAATAAAAAATGGCAAAAAACATAATATTTCTCTTTTTTGTTGGCTCCTCTTCTAGAAGATGTATTTTTATTCGTTTGACCTCTTTTTTGCTTGTATCAAGATGATGATTACTATTGTCAGCAACAAAAAAGGCTAATGAAGGAAAGGAACATCGAAGAAACAGAAGGAGAAGAGGAAGAACAAGAAGAAGAAGAAGAAGAGAAAAAACACATATTTTCTTTCGTCTTATACTATATGCTTTGTTTATGTCGTTACGACTTATTTTTCTTCTCATCATCAATTTGTTTTCTTTCTCTGAATTTCCTTTGCTGCTGGCTAGGAGAAGCTCAGATGCAATTTTTCTGATTGTATATCCGGATGGGTAGATATTACGTACATGTTATACATGTTTCACAAAAATAAATCAGGAAATACATCCATATGATAAGGTTCGTTTCATTTCATATATAAAAACCTTGCGTATCTTATTCTACGATCATCTCATCATCATCGCAGCAAACATGATCAAAATCATTCCACCGAAAATGTGTTTTCTTTTGCTGATGCTGCTATGCTGCTCAGTATACCTATTTATTTAACTCCCTTGAGGTATACACATTGCACTGCACCACACACAGCAAGTCAAGTTTGATAACAGCCGTTGCCCTTGAGAAACTAGCAGAGAGAGAGAGAGAGAAAGTATAGCGAAAAAAAAGTTGATGGGTGATTTCAGTTCTACTGCTTTATAGATGATGAGGACTGTGGTGATGATGATGATGATGACGTTGATGTTGTTGATATGTGAATAATGTTGCGAGTGTAGCGGAGAAAAAAGAGAAAATTCTCCAGGGGTTTTGAAACTAGGTTATACGATCCACATTACAGTAAGTTGTTATTGCCATATTATATACCCATAATATTTATTTTTCACGGTATCAAGTTGGTTCACTCAAGTGTGGCCAGCTCAAAAAAAAATTGCGAAAAATTCTGATATTAAATTATACAAGGTAACACATATATATAGAACGCAATAAACATGTACAATTTTTTGGACTTGGACTGCTCTATCCTTGACTTGTTTGAAGTGTACAGACGAATTTATGTAATGGCAGAAACGAGAGAAAAGTTTTCTCTTCTTGTAAGCTTACTTATAAATGACATGTAATTCGTATATGTACCCATACAGAATATCTGTATTTTCATCATGTTACATAAGGGACAGTTATACAAGTCCATGTTTTATGTAATGATCTAAATAGATTGAGGGAAAATGGAGTAATAGGAAGTGTGTCGAGTATATACTACGGTGGAAAGGTAGTGAAAGTGGCAGTAGTAGTGATAGAGCAGCTACAACTGCTACAACATCGCCCTAAGAATCGAGATAATGATGACGATGACGATGTGATGTCGTTGCTTGACATTTAAGATTGAGTATGTAGTCAGTCAGCAGCAGAATGAGTGGAGAGAGTCCAGAACATACATGCATGCACGGAAGTATACCAAAAAAAAATGTAGCGGTGGTCGGTCGGTTGGTGGTGTGCTGGTTCATTGTTAGGAAGGGGGAAAGAGGAGAAAGGGTGGTTTTTATACGATTATTGAGAGTATATTTAATAGGTTTATAAGAAAAATAATGATGATGATGATGGGGATATGCACCACCATCATAATGGCTGTTTTGGTCGGTGAGCATCTAAAAGCAAAAATTGTTACTGATGATGATCGGTAGCCTGCCTGCATTTCATTCTTTCTTGCTTGTCAGCCAACAACCGAAAGAAGAGGAGTGCTGACTGATGGTCTCGTTATGCAACGTAAGTGCTTCTCTCTTTTTTTGGCAGTCCTCAACCTACGAAAACACACACACTCACACACACAAAACTTCAAATGCCGGTAGTGCCATTGCTGGTGCTAATTTTGATGATGAAAATAGTGGCGGATGAAGCATATCCGGCCGTTAGAAAAATGACCGTAGGCTTAAGTTAAACCAACCGTACCACAGCACGACGACGTGAAATCCTGATTTTTCTTTGCGATTTATGTATTTATACGAGAATCAAAAAGTATATCCCAAGCAGTAATCTTCTTCAATTCTCAGAAATACGTTTTTTTGTGAAAATGAAAACGGTGAACTAAAAAAACATAATGTGTGTTTTTTTCTCCACAACAAGTAATAATAATGAAAGGTGGACGATGGATGGCCACCACAAAAGTATATATAGAACGTACATTCTTTCGTAAACACGTCTACCAAACTCGCCGCGTCCGGGTGAACACAGGTAAAAGCGCAGTAAAGAGAAGCTCATGATGGAAAGGAAATGAGCCATCGCGACTCATTTCCTATATATCTACCTTCGTTGTTTGGTCAGTCAACTTTACTTAATGTTGGCAATGGTCATGATGACGATGATGATGATAATGATAAACATCATGATGATGATCATCATAAGGATTACAATCATAATAGCAATCTCTATAATTCCCTATTGTTTGAGTCGTTTGACAAAAAAAAATGTGGAAGCACGAGTATGCAAGGCTTAAATAAAAAGGTGCTTGTGTGTATCACATCGCAATCAGTTAAAAGGCAGCAGCAGCAGCAGCAGCAGCAACTACTTACAACAACGTTGTTATTTTGTTGTACCAGCAATATTGAGATACATATAGGTCCCTATATACACATAATATATAATAAGTAGAATGAATGTTCCAAAAGCCATTTTACCATCATTTTTGGTCGTTTCCCTGATAAAATCCCGAATGCGGAGGAGACCAATGATAATTTCTCCCATAAATGGAATCTCCTAAATGGCTTCTATAAACTTTCCAAGGTACTTGGTGTACTCTCCACTATACATGCTGCTCTTTTCCCCTCACTCAACCAGTAAATAATGCAAGATATGTGCGGTTGAGGCTGTGTGACTACTGCGAGACGGAAATGAAAGGTTTGCCTGCAAAATGTAGCATATTATACACACGCTCAAGTGGTAAATACGTTTTGCTGATTATGCTTCCTATCTCCTCTACTCTTGTAGCAGCAAAACAACAAAAACAACAACATGATCATGTATCATATATTGCGCGCGTATGTTGTGGTTGTTGCTAAAATTACTTTTCATCTCCTTGCTGTCTTTTTCGTGCCTTGCTTTAGAAGAGTGAAGTACTCAAGTGATAATGAGAACTGTCAGTTATTACTCAAATAAAATATATGTTTGCCCATATAAGTAAGAACATGTAGTACTTGTCCATGTAATATATAGATTGTAATATATGCGTAATGTATGTTATATGTGCTTATATGGGAAAACACAGGGTCTTGTATATTTGTTTCCTACGCTGGTGGTAGAGATGATCAAGCAGGGAAAGATTTCATTGAAATCTGAAACTACTTGAGTGTTGATGACTCTTATCGTGTTAAAACATAGCGGAAGATCCTACTTCAGATCAATCTTTCTGAAGAGTGAGGGAGAGAGAGAGATCCGGATCTTTCAAAGAAGTAGGTCAATTTTAGAAGTGGTTCTTAATTACGATTTTGTATTTTCAGAAATATACATATACGATTTATTTTATTTTTCTCTTTCAATGTTCAACATTGTTTTTGTGCGCATGAAAACATAGTAGGTACAATTTCACTTTACTTCTTAGTTTGAAAAGGGTTTATACATAATATATTTATTTGTGCTGTTGCTTGTGAGGTATAGTAGCCCATGTTTTGAAACACTTTACTTTTTTTCTTTACGTTCTTGTCTTTTATTCTCTACTGCTGGAGCTTCTGTTATACTTAATTTACTGGATTATTACGTGATATGGTAGGAGAAACCTCCTCCGCGTACCTATAGATAGTACTCCAAGTTCCAGAGCAACTTGATAATAGTTTAACAATGTATAAAAAGTAAGTCTGGTCGACGAACGAATAATATAGGCACGGCCAGTATCCACACCATATATTGGAGAAGCTTGTGAAGTAATGGTGCTCAAGTAGTACAAAACTAACGTGTAATCTTAATGGTCGGTCAGTGGTTTCGTTGAACAGTGAGTGAGAGAGAGAGAGAGAGAAATGAAAAGGATGCGGAAGAGGGAAATACTCTTAAAATGATAGAGCCCATTTTACCGAATCTATCGTAATGTATAAGTATGGTAGTAGTAGTAGTAGTGGTGGTGGTGGTGGTGTTCTTCTGCTCTACACTCAGCCAAAGAGGAATGTTAGTGTCTTCTTGCGGTTGTACATCTGCACAAGACCTGATTTAGATTTACGGATAAAAATGTGTACCATATATTTGCCATGTTCCGAGTTGAGAGCGCATAGGTAGGCATATCCTTTTTGGCAAATTTGTAAATTTTAGCAAGCAGTCCACAGAGATTTCTCTTTGGTTTCTACTGAGGGACCAGACTAGAACACATTCGTTCTTTTTGCAGGGGAATGATATATTAGGTAAAAACAGTGAATTTCCCTTGAGTGTATAGAAAAGGACGCAAGTAAACATCAGGAGCAATTTTCATGTAATGTCCATCATGAACAGAGAGGAGAATAACCTTTGGCTATATGTAGTTCATAACAATAATGGACAGCGGCTCGGCTAGGAGCAAAATGCTTCTGTATTCACACAGGAGTAGCAAACAAAAAACCAGTGCAATATAATAATATATAATATAGCGTCAAGATATATACACATAACTTTACAACTTAAAGTAACAAAAAAGTAGGGAATGTAGTACCAAAAAAACCGAAACTTGCAGTTGAGTTCTAGTAAATTTTAAAAAGCTTTAACAAAAACTGTTGTACAAAAAAAGAAAGGGCAAAAGAATGAATGCTTTTAGCATCGTGTCTTGTACCAACTGAACAGAAGAAAATACAGAGATTCACAAATAAAAAGCATTCCTCTAGTAGATCTGAATGGGTGTGTGGTTGGTTGCTGTGTGTGTGCATGTTGAAATCGGTGTGTGTAGTAAGAATTTTCTGACGGTCTAAAATCCACAAAGCAGTTTTTGTTACAAAGAGAGAGAATGAGAGAAAGAGAGAAGAGGTAAATTGATGGAATGAAATGTATATATGAATCTATATTCAAGTAAAATGTGTCTGTGAATGGCAAGTGAAATGGAGCGAAGACGTCCGTGACTAAGATGGATTGGGGAAGGAGAGCCCTTCTCGCCCTTTTCACTCTCCCAAATAAATCCAATTCACAAAAGGTCCATGTCCAAGCCAGAAAAGAGATCTTCCTTATTGTATTTTTACGACTAACATAGCAGTAGTAGTAGTAGTAGTACAGTACATTATATATATATATAATTTACGTAACCAGAGTGTTGCCTGTGCGTCCATACAACAAACACAATTTGAGTCATCTCTCATAATAATAATAATAAAAAGACTCCCTATATTACCTACACCCCATAAAGGAGGCGGAGGTGGAATGAGAAATGTGTGTATTTATGTGATATTGTCGTGTGTACAAACTAGCGACTGACTGATGTGACCACCAAACACAAACCGTGAATTTAAATACATTCATCGTAACTTGTACTATGCACAATATTATTATTACCTACACTGCACACACTCTCTCAAACTCACAGCAGTGCAGTGGAGAGAGAACCTCAGAAAAAACCACACGGGGAGAGGGAGAGAATGCATCTCACTCTCTTTGCATTTACCATCGTAAACCACCACTTCAATTTATAACTTATCACTTGCATCAGTACATTATTATATTCCAAAATAATAATAATAATAATAAGTTTAGTGCATTATTTATTTCGTTAGTTCTGCATACTCCAGCTCCGCACAACTTGTTCAGCTTTCTTGGCACGATGATGATCGTAATGATGATTCTTCTCTTCTTCTTGAGATCATTTTTATAATATAAAAAACATTATTTTTTTTCTCTTCACTGGAAGCACGTCGTGTTTTGTGTTTTGTGAGTGAACGAGGATCCCATTATATGCACAATGCCGTATCATTTACTATTATCAAACTATAAAAACCAACTAACTTTCATATCAATAATCTTCACTTGGCTATGCCTCATGTAATACCCAAAACAACATTAGCAAAAGGTATGGTATAATATATGTAATATATATGTAATATATAACAGGATGCCAAGCATTTTTTTACACTAGAATAAGTCCACAAGTCATTCATTCCCCTTCTCTCTCCAATTTTTTTTCCAGCAGCAACAAACGAGAACCAACCGCATCCTCCCTCTCTCTCCAATTTTTTATTTTATTTTTTCAACTTCACATTTTTTATTACCAAGCTGCACCACTTCTCCATGTAATAGTGAGCCACTTGAAAACGAGCATAATAATATGCCTTATTATTATTATTACTACATTTCTAAAAAAGATATCTATGTTTATAATCAAAACGACAATATTTCCTGGACAAGTCATTTAATTTCCATCAGAGAAAAGAAAAGAGAGGCACACACAACACCAAGAGCTCTCACTCCTCACTGCTTTTTTTTTTCAAGCTCCCTTCCATCCATCAGCCAGATTACCACTTCACTTTTCTACCCTCTCTCGCTCTCTTCTTATTCTTCTTCTTTTCTCATAGTCAGTTCATTAAGGAAAGAAATAATAATAATAATAAGTGGTAGTGCCACATCTCTTTTCCTTCTCTTCTCCTCTCCACTCATCTCCATTCCATTCATTAATGAGGAACGAAAAAAACAGATTTTTCATTCTTCTTCTTAAGAAGTTTTCTCAATGAAGCAAACAAGGACGTTGAAGAGAGAAAAAGTCTTCTACAATGTGCATATACTTTTAGTTGACAAAGGAGAAAAAAGAGAGAAAAAAGGCTTGGCTGCTCCTTTTAATACGGTATCTCCATCACTAACTTTACATTTTATAACAAAAGTCTGATTCTCAACTTTGATAAGAAGGGTAAGAAAAAAAGGAGAACAACACAAGAAGACTGCAAAATTGTCATTGATTAAGGGGATCACATTTCATGAAATAGCCATTTTTCTTATAATCACAATGTCTTACGACAGAGATGAATAAGAAAATATCTACCTACCTAAAAACTCTGACTCAAAAAGAAAAAAGTGTAGACAGATAGACAGAGAAGTAAATGGTGTATATTTCAAGCTTGGACAAGTAAACAACAAAAAAAAGTTGACTTGTTGTTGGGATACTGTGTGCATTTTGTAAGGACGACGAAGACGAGTGGCCCAAATAAATGACGCATTTAAGCATGTATGATAATTATAAGCAGATCTCTTTTTATATTTCTTATATGAAATATGTGCTCATTGCATCACTCTCGTTCTATATTACTTTTTCTCAAATTTGGTGAACCAGTTTTAGCAGTCAGTAAATTAAAAGTATTTACAGTAAATTATACGCAATAGCAGCATCAACAGCACACACTATCACACATCATTGCCATCTTGGAAGAATTGTTTCTCTTTTTTGTCTTGATTGAGCTATTCCCATTGTCGTCTTCAGATAAAATAAAGAAATTAAAGTGGAGCAGAATGAGGAGGAGAGAAAGAGAGAGTGAACCAACTGGATAATATACAATAAATGTGTGTTAATAAGAATATTCTTGGTAAAAGAAGGCTATGACTTGCTGACTGGCTACACACTCCACACTAGAACAATATTAAAATATTATGTTGCATAATATGTATATATTATATACATATGTACACGTACACGATATCTATCAATGTATCTCTCGCATAAATATAATGTATTGTTTGCTTTAGTTGCAGCTTCCTACAGGTTTACTCGAAATTGCTAAATAGGATGAGAAACTCATTTACTTTGCTGTCGAATGTGGAGGAAATTGAAAATGAAATTGACTGGGACTGGTGTGGTTGTTGTTTCTAGTTTCCACTGCTGTTGTCTTCATGTTACGGATATATACATATACCTATCTATTAAATATATACCCATCTGTACACAACTATTTATGCATGTACTTGCTTCTGGCAAAGGGTATTCAGCTTCCAAGCAAGCTATATATATATAGTAATGAGTTAGTATGGTCCCTTTTCCTTCCTATTATGCAATATATGTATACTCATAAAGACACACACGTTTTTTTCTGGAACAGTTTGTGTGTGTGTGTGTGTGTGTGCCCTTATCCGGTGTTTTTCGCCTTTTGAAAGGGATGACTGCATTGGGAGTGAAAAGGAACTTGAGGCTAAATTAGTTCTGGCCAAAATTCACAGTTGTATCATCTTTTCTAGAAAATGTGTAGGGACTTTGACTACTTGAGAGAGCAGAATGTGAGTCTAGTATATAGAGTTTAGAGAGTATAGAGAGTTTGCAGTAGTAGCCCCTAATAAACCAAAAAAAAAGCAGCTTTTGTACTTTTTGTGTTTACTCCCAGATGTTCTCTAACATTGTGGTTGTACACTCTTTAACTCTTTGTTAAAAAAAGTCGGATTTTTTTCTTCTGTATTTACTATCTCTTTTTGTTACTTTATTTGTTATAATGTGTGTAGTAGTGTGTATACTCTATATTCTTACAACACATAGTATACTGTGAGTAGTGAGTAATATGCTAGCAAGTAGGATACTATATACTTACTGGCAGCATATTTCATTAAATAATACACAACACTTACACATGTGTGCGTTCTGTTACTTGTTGTGTACGTAATCTCATTAGATCGAGAAGGCTTAATAAAGTTAGGAGAAACGAATAATACTCACTCCATCATCCTTTTCCCTATAAAAACCAGTAGTCATCCTTTTCTCTATTTTATGCTTTATTCACTTCACAACAACAGAAGATCCACACACACACACGTAGTCACAGCAGCCAAAATCAAGCGGCCCAACCAAGAGCCTTGCCTTGGTATAATAATATATATAATCTCTGCTTAGATGACTTGGCATAAAAGTTATTAAGATACTGGAGCATATGTAATTTAAGCTTGTGTAATGTGTAAGCTGCGTCTGTGTGAAAATTTACAGTTTACTCAGAAATTCATGTGGAATAACAAATCAAAATGATGAAAAACATTTTAACTTGGAAAACTGGATGATGTTAAATAAAACATTTATATATTTATAATGCTTTTTGGTGGTGATGCCGTTGTATAACATTTTAATAGCTCGTGTAGTAGTCGCACTATCAATTGAGACTCATTTGACAGGAAATTTGCTACTGTTCCATAAATAATTAACTGAAACAAGAAATGAAAATCAGCTACGGGGAAAAGTGTTATTATATTTTATATGCTTTTATGAATGATTTAACAGCGGTGCACTCCACATCACCGTCCACACATTTCACTCACAAGCCGTTTCTCGCACTGTTCCATTGTTCATGCTTCCATGTTCGCAGCTGGACGTAGGAACTCTAAATGCAAACTTGATTTTTCAAGGGTCAATGAGCACCGTATTATACACCCATGTGAGCACGTATTGACGTAAACTGCGAAAATCAAATGGTCATTCCTCCAGAAATCTTTCATCCAGGTCGAGTGTAGATGAAGTGATGTTTTTATGATGATTAAATGAGCCATCCCACTATACTGACTGTAGTCATTTCAAATTATGAAGATGTGAAATATACAATTATTATTTATAAGCTACCACATACTACTGCTATAGTAGTACTATTGTGCTTTTGACTGCAGCCAACTGTATTTTTAATTCCAAAATGTAGTAGTGAAAAATATTTATGATGCTTTTTTGTTTTAGGAATTCTAGTTTGAAACACATGCATTCATTATAGGCAGTTGTGTGTGTGTGTGTGTGTGTGTGTGTGTGTGTGTGTGTGTGTATTTGTGTTGTTGGCTTTTTCCATTTTCAATTTCGTTCATTTCATTGTAATAAGCTGACCCATGCCATAACACGCCCCTTTTCAACTTCTATTATGTATCCATTGTCCAGCTGTCTGTTTTACTATATACTTCATCTCCTCTCGCCTCATTTCTATCCACTCCTCCTGCCACCTCCATAGTTTCTATTGAAATGTGTAATGAGCCACTTCCCTTTTTCAACTTCAATTCCCATTGCAGTGCATCACACAGTAGCACTGCATACATCCTTCATCGCAACCCATCGCCAAAACAAAAGGTCACCTCATTCCATTGATCAGAGTTGTTGTTAATAGAAAATACGGGATTGTTCATTAGGGGAAAATAATCATGAAGCAGCATATTATTCTCTTTGGTTTTATTTCAAGCAGAAAGTTCATTATTATTGAAAAATAAACCATTTTTTTCATGATGATGAGAATGGATAAAAAGAAGAGAGAAAAAAGTTTTTTTTTCTCAATAAGTTTGATAAAATAAAAGGAGTGGTATTTTCAAAATATAAAAAAACGCCCGAGAGACTTTTGAATGTGTTCAAATGTTTTCCAATTGTTAACAAATTTTCCACAGTCGAATGCTTTCAAATGGGATCGGTTGTGAACAATGCGTAAATACTTTTTAGAACTTAGAATGTATCCGTTAAATAGATAATTTAAGCTTGGCATTAACAGTTACAAAAAAATAAAGCTAGCAAACTGCGAGCATGCAGAACCTTTTGTTAACTTTCACTGTGACCAGGAAAGCAAATTCAAAATTGGAATACAGATTGAGAGTAAGTCCCATTACTAGGCCCGGGTATACTATGCATAACCTTTAATTTTAAAGGGATAAATCGAGTCAATCTGCATTTCTATCAAATACGGTTGTCAAAATATACTGATCCTATTACAGGAACTATTTGTGTGCTTCCTGCAACCCGAGCCTTTAAAGTTGATTATCTCTACACACAGTTGAAACAGTAATGTGCATGCACTCGTACATTACACACACCATATACGTGGACATGCACGTTTAGTAATTGCTTATAATATCCTGTATAGTAAGCAGTCAATAATGAGAACGAATGGACCCCTGTACGAAAGACGATCGAGAGCCCCCACTACTCATGGTTTGGTCATCAGTCAATTTAATATTAAACGTGGGTTGTTGTTGTTGTTTGTAATTATTTAGAATAAGTCTCATCGTAATCGCAAAAGGAGGCTGAGAGTAAGTATCCCCAGCCACCCATTTTGTTTGGCTGCTATGCTGTGGTGTATTACTTGTTGTTGTAGTTGTAACTGTCAGAAAGAGTGAGATATATATGCGTATCATGTTTAAAGTTCACGACAAGCAACCTGCCTCACACAAACCACGCAGACAATCTCTGTATTTTACATTACGCAACGCATAAAGTGGATTTGATGTTTCCACTAAGCCACCATTATCGCCACCACACTCCACGACACTGTGCTACAACCATTAAACACAGACATACAACAACATTTATTCCAGTGTCTAGTTAGCTGCTGTAGATATATTTAAATCTCATATTTTTGGCTAGTTTGTGAGGACACAGAAGACCATAAATATATCTCTTCTCTGTACTTTTGTACAACATGCACAAATTTACTAAAAGCATTAACTAGAAATTCAAACCGACCTCAAATTTATTGCTCCAAATCCCTATCATTTGCACTCTGGAAAAACCAAGCAGTATAGTAGTGGTGTGGTTCTCTTTTTCTGCAGATCCCTCAGTATATAAACTTCAGTTTACACAAACTAAACATGAAAAATGATTATGTTTGAATGCAGCACACTCTCAATCTCAGTTTAAATTTGCTAGTTTTTTTAATGCGTGCATTTTATCATCATCTAACACAACATTTACAACAGAGTAAACAGTAATAAAGAGGACGACATGTGCTAAATTGGCTTTCTTTTTGGATAATATTCAAATACAAACTATAATACAGTATGCAGGTATTTATGTAAATATTATAGATACGTTACTTCAAAAAATGCACACATGAAATTTTTTCATCCTATCTCTTGTTCTACAAAACATGTGTATGACATGGGCTTACAAATAACACATATTGTATAAGAACCAGCCAATTGCATTTGACAGTACATGGATTTTTAAAAAATACTTTGTTATTATTATTCAGCCAGTGTATGTGTATGTAGGTATATATGTATATGTACATATGTATGGATGCTGCATAACATATTATTATGACAGAAATACCAAACGTTTATTCTAAAGTTGTCATACGCGTAAATCTCTCTGGAAGAAACGTGTAAAGTGTAAAAGGAACATCTGGTCGGGGAGGAAAAGTGTGCGCTCTCTCTTTCTCTTTCCCACTCTTCCAACTGGCTTTCCTCTTTTCACACATCATCATCCAACAAAGTTTACAAACTAGTTACATAATATAACTTACCTACATAACACCATACCAAATATATGCATAGGTAGGTATGTATTTTTTTTTTGAAAAGTGTAGTCGACGAAAAAGTGGGATCGCGAAAAAAAAAGTATTGAAGGCAAAAACGCGAACAACCATACATGTGTATTATGTACCCAGTTTCCCTATTTCCCCCTATTCACATCCTTTTACTTTTTTCCCTTCTTCCTCTTCACTAGATTTTTCCTTCTTTTCCTCTCGAACAATATTTTTTTGCAAACACACTTACTTTCAAGCCATTTTCGCTGTCGATAAGATTACATTTGAATAGAGATGAATTTGGCAAAGAATCCTAAGCCTTGTTTTTTTTTCAAAGGAAAAAAGAGAGCTAGTTTCTTTGAAAAAATATAAAATAGCTAGAAAAAAAGTGGATGAAGAAGGGAAAGTTTTTTTTGCATGTACATAAGAACGTAGTATGTTGGTATGTATACATAAAAAAATATGTAGGGTTGTTTGTACGTGTGTCGTTTTGTTAAACAATGTTTTGTTGCTTGTCCCACTATACGCAAAGCACCCACTCTTTACAATTCCTATACTGTACTTATCATTAGGTATGTTTTGAGTCTATATCCGGAAAGTATGTAAAGGCTTTTCTGTTTATTACATTGGATTGTTGAATGATGTTTGTAGGAGCGTACGTTTTAAAAAGACGTGGGTGCAATTTTCCAAGAAACACTTTTGAAACATTTTTTTCCTTGGTCGGGGGTGATGATGATTGTAACTGTTGTATGTGCTAAAAAACACAATAGGAATTTCCTTTTTTTTCTTGCTACTTCTGTTCCCCTTCTTTCTTACCAGATTAATATTAGTTTCAAAGAAGAACACACGGGCTTTAAAGCACACAGCACGTGGATTTGTGAATTTCGTGTTCTCCTTTTGTATACTACGCATATTATAGAGTTATAAGTATATGGCATATGAGGATGAAACATATAAATAGATCCACTCACTCAAGTTCAACATGTTTTTAGAAGTAAAAGTTGAAAGAACAAGGTAACTTTTAAAAAAGAGATAGAAAAAAGAAGAAGAAGAAGAAGCTTCACAGCAGACAATTTTTTTTTCTAGCAAAAGGAATCAAAAGAAAGTACTCGTTGTGCTTACTGACTTACATAAAGGAAATCACTTTGAAAAGGCATTGCGTTACGAGGTATTTACCTAAATACCTCATTCTCAAGGAATTTCTCCTTTTATACTGTCTCTCTATTTTGTTCTCTCCTTTTCTTCTTTATTTCTTCTTCTTCTTCTTTTTAGCTCGTCAAGAGCGAAATGGAGAAGGAATACAAGAAAAATTTGGTCAAACTATTCCGAGAAGTGCTTTTATATTGATTTGATTTTAGCCTCCACTCCTCCGCTACTTCTCCCATCATCATCATCATCATCGGAAAGTCTAACGTGTCGTCGTGTCGTTTCTTCCATAATGCCGCATACACTCATGCCTATATACCCATTCCAATTGATACTCTGAAGCAAAGTATAATATGTAGCATAGTATACATAAATATATTAGTATAGCACATTACATTGTGTTATGTGAAAGAATGAGACAGGCGAGCAGTGTTTTTTTTCCAGCTTGTCCACTTAAGGGAATATGGTGGCCGATATATCCATATAGCATATGTGAATGAGTGGAACGTGTGCATGATTGTGTGTGTGTGTCTGTGCGTGGAAACAGAGTTCGCACGTTATTCGCCAAAAATTATAGTGGTTTTGTTGACTTGAGGAGAAAAAAAAACGTTACTATTATTGTTACATGATGTCTCTGATATTTGGCTAGCCAACTTTTACACGTCTCTTTCCTTTTCCTTGCCTTTGGCTTTGCGCTCATTTGTATGCCTACACGAGAGTCGCAAAACAACCGCATTGTTTCTAATACTTTTTTTTGTTATAATCCTCTCCATTTTCTAAATAACACAAAGAAAATACTCTGCTTTCATTTGCAAGAGCTTTCTCGTACCAAAGCAAAGCTTATACACTTTACAGATTTTTAAGCAACTTTAAAAAGAAGGTATAAGTTTACCTGAAGTACTCTACATAATAGGCTTAGGGAAGGAATATACAGTACTTATATTCTCTTCAAGATGACAAAGAACTTTAAAATGTACGTATATATATGCAATCGCCTTTCACATATGAGCTTAACTATATCTCTCCAACAAACTCGTCTAATTGTGTTCCACTACCGCATTTTTACTTGTCCATTAGCAAAGAAAATAGAAGTGAACTTGAAGTATCCTTTAAAAATAGACTTTTCTTACCTATTATTTGCGGAGAAAAGTAGGGCTCTCATGAAAGTTGTAGTAGAAACCATTCAGTTGCTTTTCCCATTCCCGATTTACAGATGCTAAAGCAGCAAAGATTTTGTCTATCTTTTGGCAAAGGATCACTGCAAGCGTTGGCCATATGCGGCTTCTTCACTTGCCATTGATCGAGTAGCTTATCATCGACAAAAATTACCAGGAAGTAGGCTTAATCCAAAGTGAACAAGAGTCCAAATCTGTAACAGAATAAATGGATAAATAACATATTAATTTGTAATTTTAGACGACAGTTAAGTATGTTACATGTGAGGTATAATTGAATAACATATTCGTCTTGACAAATACTGCGAAAAGTTTAGCGCATTATGGCAAATTTTCGAAATGTTTAAGCATATAACTAACGTTTTATATTTTTGCTTAAAGTTACATTTCTTTTCTACACGAATTTGCTATTTTATAACCATGTCCCTTATTCCTTTGCAATTTCATTTTTTGTGACACAGGAACTGGGTAAATTGTGAGCAGGAAAGGATGAGCATGTCACGTGAATGATGCAAAATGTAACGGAAGTCATAATGTATTAGCCACATCATAGAAGGACATTCCACTGCTTTTTATACTTTATATATACCTACTTATATAAAATAGTAAATAAATGAAAAAACTTGAACCCAGTGACTAGGCCACATACAACCATAGTCATCGTGAGCAGTATTACAGCAACGAGAAAATATATGTATTCTTAAATCAAGTAGTGTCCTAAATCATTTTCTTTGGTTTCACTTCACTTGATTCCTTTCCTTTTCGCCCCTTGTTCCTTCTGCCCTACTTCCTTCCGCTCCAAAAGTACACGCGTTTATACTCTACTGCTGCTACTGCTGCGCTGCTTGTGTAACACAATGTAACTTTCTTTTTGTGGAATCTGTTTTGCTTTCCTTTCATAAATTAACAACGCTATAAATTTCACCTACTCACGCTAAAATCATTTTGTTCTTGCGGGGAAGAGTGAAAATATAAAGCTGTGTTCCTTTTCAAGTTCCTTTCAAAAACTGAAATGCTCTATTCATTCTTCTTCTTCTTCTCGTCTGCATTTGCCATTGTGTGTGCGTGCGAACCCGAGAAAGGCGTAGTCAGTGTAGTGTGCATGATACATTGTATACAATGAATGAGGTACAAATTGCGTAAGTGAAAATTTAAATTTGAATTGTCGGAAGGAAAACATTGAATTATGCAAATAAATAAATACATATACATATATACCAACATACAATGCATTATGGTCCATTTTTTAATGTTATGTAGGTTTGTATTAACCTAAAATAACCTAATTTATAGAAACTTTTAAACGATATAAACTCAAGGGGCAAACTGGAATGAAAACAAACCGACATATTACATTTCGTTTTTTCAAGAGTATGAGTTTGAAAGAGGGTGGCATGAAATACTGCATATTGTGTCAAATTCCACACGCTATCAGTCAATTAGAAAGGCGTCAACATAACTATTTGATTTAATAACACACTTATAGAATCACTCATAATCCCAGATGATACATCAAACCTGGCACAGGTGGGTATAAATTATAATTGTGTATTTTCATATTTAATAATTGTTTTACTAAAACAATTTAAATTATTTATAATTTGTGTATGTAAGTATTTATATAAAATATGCATACCAACTGTTATAACATCTAATATTGAAGCTGAATGAAAACTCATCCAGAAACATATAAAATGTGGTGTTTTAACCATCCATATTCCATTATATAAAATGAACATCACACTACCTCACGAATAGCATAAATTACACTTTGGCTGTAAACAAATGATGTGCATATCATAGTGCAGCCATGAGCCGGAGAAGGTACAACAGGAAATTCCTAGTAAAATATATAATGGGGTGCATACAGCTTACTTTATAGTTTTTTTTGTATTTCTATTTCGCGTGGTTCACGGTCATCAAAAAAAATCATCAACAAAAACAAGTTTCGTTCCACGCCAACTGTTGTTTGTTGTAAGGAAAAAGGATGGCTGCAAGAGATTTGTGACTCACCCAACCAGACCGTGTGTGTGTGTTGTGTTTGAGCAGAGCAAAGAAAATAATAATCATATGCACATGGTATGCGTATTATATAATAATAATAATAGTCTGACTGAAAACAAAAAGTAGTTTGAAAAAGATGCATAGGCTTATTACATAGTACATTGGCCAAAGTATTTTGGTTTTTACTCACAACACAGAGCATACCGCACAACAACCACACAACACTCTATTAAGCGTTTTGCACTACTAGCTCCCAGCAAGCAGCAGCAACACAGGATCGCATGTGTAATGCATAATATTAATGTGCTTGTTGACTTTCTCTCTTCGTCTTTTTCACAGTCAAGACCATTAATTTTCCAAGCATTGTAATATTTTTTTGAATGTTTTGAAGGAGCAGCAAAGAACTCACACTACAACTTTTCATGCAACAAAACTCTCTCTGGAAAGAGGAATGGAGCGAGAAGAGAGGCACGAAGAAGGAAAACCAGTGTGTGCTTGTGAATGCGATGCCATGAGTATTTTGCAACAACACCCATCATCATCATGATTGTGGAGTGGAGAGTTGGTTCAAAAAGACGATCATTAACCATATCATTATTATTTCTTTTGGATGCACTCACATACAACAACAACAATAATAATAATAATATTCACCGGTTTGGCTCTTCTTCTTGTGTACTTTTTCCTGCTGTGCCAACAACAAAACACAGCCCGGCTCCCTGTATACATCTAAATACACAACTCTCCGGAATGGAACAACAAGGCGAGGAAGGAGTTAGTTGTGTGATAGTCTAAACAAAAAGACGCGCATAATAATAATATGTTGGCTGGAGACACTGAAAGAGATCAAATTATTGATTTCATCATCATAATGACCATATAATATGATATTATGATTATTTTTCGTTTAAGTGCCCGCAGCACCAAAGAAGAGCGCACTTGGCTGTGTGTGTGTGTGAGAGAGAAGAAGACATGAAAGTCGTGTGCATTCCATCCAGCAAAAGGAAAAAGGGGGAGAGAGCATACAGCAAAGAAGGAGCACAATATGCTTCTTGACTACTACTACAAAAACAAAATCTAATAACAACACCAACAAATTTAACAACCTTTTTATTATCATCATTAAATATGATTCCATACTTTCAACTGCAGGGAAACTTGCTCAAATTAGAGGACATAAGCTTTTGTGGTAAAGTACCTACGGTCTCACTGAACTGAAGAAAAAACTGGATATTTGTCAAGTTTTTTTTTTGTATACCGGTAAGGTATATTCAGCTTCCAAAAAAATGATGAGATGCGGAGCAAACGCATTCATGTGAACTATTTGCATTCCATTTTATTTTGAAAAAAAAAACAGTGGGAAAATTATTACTCATCTTAATAAATATGTAGCAGTGGAAGAAGGGTTGAAAGAAATATTATACCAATTGTTTGTGTTGAAGGTTTTTTTGTGCTTTCAACAAATTCAGAAAATCATAATAAGTACATAGGAGCTTGAACATCTTTTCATGTACATTCTTTCTCGTGCTCTGCACCCTCATAAAAGACACTTATTTCAAAAGGCAGCATGAATTCATGTGCCCTCAATCCCTAATTATAATTATTATTGTTCTAGTACAAATTCATTTCATGGCAAATTATGAGAGGTTTTGAAGATAGCTACTTAAAACCAGTTTAAATTTAAGAATATTCATAGATACCTCGTACGGCAGCTCCTATAATTCAGTGGAAGTGCAATTTTGAACATCATTTGATTCACCTTCATTTCATCATCATCATCATCCTCCTCGTAGCCATTGGTTCATGGGTCATGCTGCTGTCTTCATGATTTTCTTGAATATGTTTGTAATTTTATATATTTCAAATAAGTTAAAATTCCAGCGCAAAACAGACTAAAAGGGATGTTGTATGACAGAAATAATAATGAGAAAAATACCTCAACAGCAGATGAATAGGCAAAGGAAACGGAGTGAAATAAGACGTTTTATATATCAGACCATTTTTTGTTTTGCCATTATTCTTTGAAGTAAAATAGATCCCTCTTTTGAGTCAATTTTCTTACGATGCAATGAAACTACTTTTCAGTGCAGTCGTGTTGTGTAATATTAGAATGTGCAGTGCCTAATCTAGTGCATCGTTCACGTTTTATACCCCTGCTATCCAAGCGAATAAAAAATTTCTGACAGTTGTTAGCTTCGTGGTGAAATGACTATGGAATGGAAGAGTTCTTTTGTTGTTTGGGTGTTTTATTATAAATATTGTGGTATGGCAGACTGCATTTTTGTTGGGTAAAATGATTCCTCTGCATTTTTTTTCTTGGTTCTTTATTTTTTGCTTGAGCAGCAATATAGTCAGTTTCAATTCAACTTTGTGATTTGTATACAGCTGCTTGGTTTCAAAAAATTGAGAATCTTGAGGGAAGAAAAAAAATATATAAAAATGAAATATACGGTTTTGTGGAGACGAGAGCTGTGCCATTCACTAAAATGCTTGTTTAATGCAATGGAAATTATTAAATACCTACCTACACGTAAAGGGAGTGAGTGATAGTGCAACTACTACTTAAAATTGTTTTGTCTCTCTTGTACTGTTTTATAAATCATAAAAATATATATTCTGCTGACGTAAATTCGATTGAAAAGGGTTAATTTCATTCTGAATCCGTATTATTTTTTTCAAACAGGAATCTACTTTCTAGCTTTGGCATAAGTCCCCTTCTCCATCCAACCCTACTTCCTGAAGAACTAGCCCTTTTGTTTAACTGCCAAAGCTAAAAAGTAAAGTAAAAGCTTTTCATTCACAAAACAGACCAGTATTGAATATATACATATATCTATTGAGTAGTACAGATACATATATTAATATATATGTACAATATACATGTGGAATGTATTATACACACATTGAAACTCATTAATTTCAATTCATTTTGCCATTACACTCTTCTGTGCGTCTATATAATTCCTTGATTTCACTTAAATCAAAAGAATGAGATAAAGGAAGCACTTTGAAATTGTTCTCTTTTTCCGCTAATGGCCATGCTGTGAATCAAGAAGCGATATGTGATGCATGACGAACAGGAAATGGTAATGGAGTTGTAGTAGTGCTTTAATATATTATATTCCTAGATGTCCATTCATATGCCCACACATAAAATGTATATTTATAGAAAACGCGGGAAACTACAAAATGTTCCAACTTTTTAGTTTTACTATTCGCTCTACTAACTACAAAACGTAGAACAGCACCAGTTTATTCTTCTCCCTCCTTGTTCTCCATTTCTCCTATGCTGACTATATACACTTCTTCATCTTCCTTCAAGCTTTCTTTTTCTTCTGCAGCAGCAGCCAAGACAAAGAGTTCTAAAAAGATTTGCTGATGATGTGTCACGAAATTTACGGCTTCCTTGTCTAAAAAGAATATGAGGTCTTTGTGGAATACAGATCATCTCACTCCCTCCATCTTTGCTTTACGGTTTTCACTCTCTGTGAATGAAAGCTAGAATGATTCTTTTTAAAGAAATGAGTGTACCACTGCCATAACACATTCATTCTTCTAAAAAAAACCTTTATCCTCTTTCCAACTATTTTCCCTATTGTAAACTTAACAGTTCACTTTGTAACTTTTCAAAAAGTGATTTAGATTCTGTTTCCGTTCGAAAGTGATTTAGACTTGAGACATACACACACACCCAAACAGAAAGAGAGAAAGAAAAAGTCAAATCACCAAAACTCATTCTGTCAGTAGTGCGAAAAGCAAAGGTATAATATACATACATATATCAAACAACTAAATGATTTTTAAGCATTTTTCTTGCGAAGAAACTATTTTCATTTCATTTCATTTTCAAAGAAGAAAAAAAAGAGAGAAAACTATGAGCGATCTTTATGACGCGACTCGTCTAATTCATGGAACAGACACGCATTTCCTCAGTAAATGGGATTGGGGATGTTTTTGTGTCTTGCCATCATCATCGCCTATAATATATAATTTAGTTTTGTCTCGTCGAGCACATGCAAAAGCAAAGCACTACGTAGCAGTCGATTATCACAAGGAAGAAAGAGATACATTTATACTTATACATGTACTATAACTTATAGGGTATTATATGCGAATGTAAGTATCAGGAACGATGATGAAGGAAACAGAAAGAGCAAAGAAAAATTGAGTACTCTGAGTTGTTTGTTAGTTCACTAAAACAAAAAGTCCCGTAAGAGAATAAGCGATTGATTACAAAGTTCCTGAGGGACCATCTCGTCGTTTTCACTCCTTTCCCTACGTCTGCCTTTCTATGTCGACTACCACTTTTTCCTGTGAAATGCAATATATACACGTGCTTAGTTATTTCCAGCTCTTTTTGTGTGTGTAGGTTACTATTATTCAAGCGGATACGAAGAAGTCTACAAAACATGAGTTTTAGCTCCACCCGCGGGTTACACCAGACCTTGGCGCCAAGTATAGCCATCCTTTTCCATGCACAAATTTCCTTTTGTAGCTAGATAGACACTCAAAAGGATAAAGTAACGAGCTTGCTTTGCGTGTGTCTATGTGTGTGCATGCATTTCTTGCAGTCGCAATAGCTATCCAAAAAAAAATTACCAAAAACTAAAGTTATGTACATACATATTTCTACTAAATTCAATGTAAATCTTGTACAAACATTGAAATTTCCAAGTTAGTTGAGTGTTTTTGTAGCGAGAAAGTTGAGTAATTTCTTTCCATCTTCTGAAGAATTTGGCCTCTTTAAAATATAACCAAAAATACTCCCATTCTTATATTTACAAACGTACAAAGTTTTAGAAGCGCATTATATGAAGGGGAATATGGAAAAAGGGTTGGAAAGAATATGAGGTTGGATGGTAGCAAACATTTGTCTATTCAGCTATGAATATTTTCTCGCAAATGAGCATATGTAATATGATTTGTTATTTCCAAAGTAAATAAAAGTTATGATGACGCAAGGAAAAGGTCAAGAAAAGTCAGCATATTCGCTGAAGATACAAGTTTTTGCAGGAAATTCTACGATTCACAGAAAATTAGGACAAAAAAGTTGTTGCAAAATGCATTTTATTTTACTATGCGCAAATGCTACTAAAAACACCGTATATATTTATGAATGCATTTACACATAATAGCGATCCCTCTGTAATAAGTTGCAATTAAATCAAATCAGGTTTTCAATTCCTCAAGAAAATTAATTCGACAAAAGCAATTTGCACTTAAGTCTAAAATGAGGCGACGGTGTGGCATTGCTAATAATATTACTTGGATTTGCATACTATAGACATAAGAAACACAGGAAACTCTATGCTTTCACTTTTTTCCCATGTGTTGTCTCTCTCTCTCAACTCAACATAATAATTCTCATGTAGCAGAAATAGTGGCAATAATCATGAAAAGAGTAATGAACATTGGCAGTAAAAACACATCAGCCTGAACTTCCACTTAAAACAAAAAGCCAGATGAAAATGCTACTTTCTACTTAATTGTTAACTCCTGCAAGGTACAAAGTAAAGTTTAAAAATAGGGTAACAGGAGTGAGTTGGAAATAATAATAATAATAAGAAGAATTCTTAGCATGTAATATTAAAAGTGCTGAATATTCTCGCACTATATATTAAAGACTTGTGCAAAATATATGTAGGGGAAAAAATATTTAACACACACAGTAATGCAATATGCATACATAGAGTGTATTTAAACAAATAAGTTTTTTCTTGGCTTTGAACAGTTTTTATACAATGCATTAGTTTGTGCTCCCTGCAACAATCCATACAGCATTTATAATAAATTCGGAGAAATTGTTAAATGAAACAGGAACTTCTTTAACTATTCTACTCATTTGCAAGTTGTTAGAGAGTAGTTGCATTTGTTACGCTCATATTGCTTCCATGATTCACGAAATCACTTATATCACCATAATATTCTCACTATTTGCCTTGTTGCTAAAAAAGCATCTGCTGTTTGATAGGTGCCTTAATGCTGATTAGCGAAAGAATGTAAGTAAATACATATGTATGAATGCCTGTGTAAACTTTAGCATACAAATGGAAGACATTTACCTATACCCATTCATATCTATACGACATGCTGTATACAGGACAGCTATGTGTATAGATGGTTCATTTACCAGTCACGCAAAGTAAATGTTTCTTTCTTTCTTTGTTCTTTTGAGGGGGACAACTTGTCAAGAAAAGTAGTGCATTTTGTTTTGTACCTACATAACATTGTGTTATCATTATCTTCCTACACGCAACATTACTTTTTCATTTGTACCATTTTTAGCATTCTTCACTTCACATTCCATGTATGTTGAAGGAAAACTACATAAAAAGGAACCACCTACAACACTGCTAATTGTACTCGATTTCTTGATCATTCTCACTCAACAACACTGAACCATCATGACAGCGTGGAAGACTGAGAGGCATTATGAGAAAAGAGAACAACCTTTTGGAACATAGAAGTCTTTGGATGATGATGTGGGCGTAACAAGAACATGCTAAGCATGATGGGCACATGTGTGTTTCTATGCACGTAAAGCACTCTAAATCTTCAAAAGTGTGGGTTTTAAACGGTGTCCGTCTTTCGATTTCTCCTTACAAAAAGTCGAGAACTAATTGGCAGATGTTTCCAAAAAATTGAACGCTAATTTTTTTTTGAACTAGAGGTCATTTTGTACGTATCGTTTATAAATCCTGTTGGGGTTACCTTCGTATTGACACAAGTCAAATGACTGCAAATTTTTAGGCAACAACCAAGAAACAAATTTTGGTTGGAATATCCATACAACTAAAGTTATAGTGTTCCTCTGGTTGACCCATGTAATCCAAGTCAACGATGTATAATTTTTCAATTCAATGAGGCGCAAACAACAATTTATTTAGTTACAACCGATCTACCATAAAAAATTATTTCGAGTTGTTCTACACACACACACACACACACAGACAACCAGGAGCATAGGCTCCATGAAACATGGGATCAATTTGGGAAGACAGGTTGACAAATATAAATACACTTCTTTTACACACGAATGATCGCTCCATTCCAGAATTAGCAAGCCTCAATGCGAGCGAAGGCAAACAACTTCCCTACACTTAATAACATGCAAAAGGTTTTCGTAGAAAGTAATCTGCTGTCGGTATATCTAATGTCGAGTTTGCCTACTTATTTATTTTTAAAAACCAACATAACATACTCTCTTTCCTACTTTTAAACTTGTGTTATTTAGTAGCAAACATTAGGCCAGCTTTTCGTAACAGCTCTAGCAAAGGTTTGTTTTTCCATACAGCGAGAGCGAAGAAAAAAATTCATAAGACTCATTTTGAGTAAGCTGTATAAAACTTGTAATGTGTTTCTCATGCGGTAGCAAACATTAAGCCGGAATTTTGATTAGAGCCATTTATATACTTTGCATCCTTCTACCTCCTTCTCCACCACCACATCCAACAACACAACTCTCTTAGCCTCTTTAGCACTGTTTTTTTGGAAAGATTGTGTAAAAAATGTATTTATACCTACTTTTGTAAACAATGGTAATGGTAATAATAATAATGATATTCTTTTTATGTGTCTGTTTTAGTTACATTGTTCATTTTTTTGTATGAAACAAGATGACACACACACACACCAAACGAACGCACAATAGTAGTAGGAACAAACACCATACTACCTTTCACATTAATGCATGCATGAGAGGAAGAGCAGGATATATATTTTTTGCATACAATACTTTTTTCCTATGAATAAATGAGTAAGATTCTCATTTTGATTAAAAAATGAGGATGCCATAAGAAGTCGGCAAGCCTCTTGGGCTCATTTTCATTTGTCTGAATGTGATGTTTTTTTCCTGCTTTCTGCCAGTGTAATTGCCTGGGTGGCACCGTCTTTTCCTGTTTACTATGATGCTCCATGTTTTGCTCTTCTACTCTATCTGCTTTTTCCAGCAGCCTCAACGTCTCACTGCCTTCATCATCATATAATATTGTTCAAACTGCCACCCAACAACAAAATTGAAAAGGACGAAGCTTATTTGCAATCAACCGGAATCTAGGAGGAAAAAGGGGAGAAAAGAACTCTGTGCCTTTCTCTCTCTCTCTCGCACTTTCCCTTTCTTCATCGTTCTCTATTTTCTGCTTCTTTCTATATGTGTATATGTAGTATTTTTTGGTAGACAGGAGCACACCGCCACTACTACTACTTCCACCATCATCAGCCGCCTCACCACCAAAGTAAATGGGAAAATGCAAAAGAAATCTGAAAATATCTGTGTGGAATATTAACAAGTAGATATAAGAAAAGTATGAAATGTGAGCTCCGGAACTCATTTCCAGTTTTGTGTGTATGCGAGAAATTCAAATGAAAAGGGTGGCAAGGCAGAGGAAAAAAGGAAGCAAACTAGTGAAAAAGCATTTTCTCCTTCTGCTTGTGTGTGTGTATATGGCTGCCACCGTTGTGTTATAAAAAAAAAAGCTTCTCATACACACACACACACACACACACACAAAAGATGCATACCGTTACGAAAATGATATACATTTATTAGGCTATATGTTTAGCATAAAGCAATTGAGATTACGGAAAATTGAAGTTTGAGCAAAGTATTGCTCTTCCATATCCATCTACATTTCTCCTACAATTTAAGCTAGTCTACAAGCACACACACACACACACACACACACACACACACACACACACACGCAATAATACTGTATACGTATCTATGTGTGTGGGTTTTCCTATTATTATAATACCTACTAAAAGTATTATATTTTATGCATAATTCATTCTCCCAAAAAGTTATAAGCAGTTTATACGATTTCTCTGGCTTTATGAACATTATTATACGCTTTTAAAGGAACATTACAGCTACATACATCTAGAAAGACATAACAAGTATTATCATTACTCTGCACTCTGCAGAGAATCTTTCTCGTAGTATCCCGATAAAAAGATGGTTTTTGTAGTAGTTATTATTATACTCACTGTCCTGCTTTGATGCTATAGTATTTTGCTGATGCTAGTTATTTTTACTCCATATAATATATTGTAAATGGCATCTTGTGTGCATGCCCAAAGTTCAAGTGTCTAGTTTTCTTTCTAGGATAATTTTGCAAATAGATTGGATAGTGATAAGAAGGACTTAATTTGACAAATGATAGATTGAAACCATTCGAAACTAGTAGTCCTTGTGTTTGGCTTATCTGGCTAAATTTCCCTCATAATTCATTCCCTTTTTTGCACGCGCTCTCACTCACACACACAATAACATTACGCATAAGGCAAAATAAGAGGAAATGTGTCTTAAACAACTTGATTCTTTCTCTCTCTTTTTTTGACTAACATAAAACTAACTTTGATAGCTATTTGATAGCGGTGATAGTAGAGAAACATACACACAAAGCATGTATGCATATGAAGCTAAATCTAAATAGACAAAAAATCGGAATATGTGCGGTTGGCAGTATATAATTCTTTTTCTCATTTTCCGTTGAGGTTGCTGTCTTTGTGCAAAAGACAAAAAAGCAGAGATCCAGAGCGTCGTGCGTACAGAACTCAGATACTGATAACGTAAAGTAATGTAATGCTAAGTCATGGCTGAGCAGTTATTCAGTCTGGACTGGATTTTTTTTATTTCGATATACTTTTTCTCACATTCGTTTCCTTTTTTTATTTTTTATGTTTTTATAAGGCTATAAGGCCACATATACAATAGCAATGATCAGCCCATGTCCATAATAGGCGGAGAGTTACGCTCTATTCCTCTCTCTTTTTTTACGAATAAAGAGAAATGTTGTGCTTATGTGCTACTGTTGAACTATACTACTGCTTTTGCTGGCTGAGAGCTGCTGGTTTTATGTATAGAGTTGTAAACTTTGACAGAAAAGAAGTAAGTAGACTGCAAAAACATTGTCCATGTGGTAGTTTTTTGTGCAACAAAAGAATTCAGTAAAGCAATGATTCTTGCTCAGCCACACACACAGACACAGACACACACACACACGCAATGGTTTGTACAACAGACTTCAATAAAAATGTGTACTAAACATTCTTTTTCTCTACTCTTTTGTCTACAACTACTTGTTTTGTTTGATAATATTATATTTTTTTGCGCAGTATAAATACATTCATAATAACATGTACTACAAAATTTCACATTAAATCAACTATAACTTTTGAGGAAAAATGTGTGCTTTCGCTATGTGCCTTTTCAATTTGTACTTCCTCTCTTTCTCTCTGTTTTTCTATGTTATAAACAAGTTAAAGTAGAAATTGAAGCTTTTTACAATAAGAATCGTAGAGATCCATTCGTTGTTGTTGCTGATGCACAAAAAGTTTCTATTAATAATGTACATATAGAAGTAATATAAGAATGGGAAGAATAATGTTCGATTTTTGCTGTGCTATAAAATAACAAAAAAATGGATTTAAGTGTTTAGTACATGAATGCAGCGATACTACCACAAAAAGCAACAGCAACTCGGAAAAGGTCATAATAACATTCTTGTGCACTACTAAAACAATAGGTCAAAGTTTCACAATAATCCATGTTGTAGGTATACACGCCTCCTCTTTTAAAAGGTAGAAACAAATAAAATGCCTGGAACATGTTGGTAGTGTAACTCTGCAAAACTTTTTTTTTATCCCGGTGCGGTAGTGGACTCTAAAAATATATTTAAAGGATCTATGCAGTGTAGCAGTATATATTTTTTTAATCTGTCGGATTCTAAAAGGTACGTAAAAAGGAAGTGAACTCTTACCCTTTTTTAACAAGTATTTTTTTTGTAAGTGAAGAAAGGGAAAAAGAAAATAAATTATGGACACTCCTCTCCAACGCCCTCATAACTTGTACAAGACAAAAGGCAACTCCTGAATCTTTTCTTTAATGAAAAAAGGTTTTACCACAAAAACACACACACACACTCCTCTCCTCTCTTTTTTACTCTGCATTTTTTCCATTCTTTCCTACTTTTTTAACCGTTGTTTGTTATTATACTTATACATCATCTGTACGCCAAATTATTATTGTTGAGAAGGTACAATGTTGTAAAAACACACCAACTAATGTTTTCATAAAGAATACCATAAAATCCAAAAAAAAAAGTTTTTTTCATGACAAAAAAGCTGCGTGTGTGTGTGCAATGCGGTGTACGTATATACATATTTGCTCTTATTCTTACTACTACAACGCTTGGCTAATCATTGGCAAAAAATTAGAAAGGCAATTTGTAGTTCTCTCAAGAAGTATTTTTCAAGAAAAACAAGTTTCTTAAGCATAAAGGAGGTCATAATAATATTTTCCAAACCTGCTTTCTCCTCTCTCTTTCTCGCCATTATTACTATCACGTGTAAACCTGTCTCCGTTGTAAGTACAAAAAGCAAAAGAAAAAAATGAAGGAACAGTTGGCCTTTTCTCTTGCATTTGACTATAGTAGCCTTTTGTGGGTGAAAGTGAGAACTCTATTGAGGTATTGAACCACGCGTCACGTGTTAACAATGGCGTCTGTGACTGAGCAAAATAATAATAAAAAATATCTTAGTGTGTAGGTGTGTAACTTTTTTGGGGGTATGTAATGTATAATATTTAATTTGGTGAATGAATACAGGTATGTAGTAGAAAATATGGACACTTTTGTTTGTAAAAGAGAAGCCATTAAAGAAGAAGGTTATACCATTCTCTTGGTGGCATAATATTAAAAAAAAACTTTTCTTATATATTTCATCCACAAGTCAGTAGAATGGTAACAATAATAATATCTCATATTGCTGGATACTATGAATCCCGTAATGAACTTGATCAGATTTGTTCAAAAGAATGAGATGATGATATAGATAGACATTGTGATTTTTTTTCTTATTCACTAGAGATTCATCTCCAAGAAAGATTCAATGACAGGGTGAAAATTGACCAAAAAAACAGGATTTTTCATGCCGACACAACGGGAGTTTATACAAGAGTGTCACAACATGAAAATGTAAGGAGGATGGAGACTTGATTTCCTGTGATGATGTTGGTGATGATGCGACATGGATTGACGTGAGAATATTATAAAAGTAAAAAGATAAGAGAGACGGAGTGACGTAGTGTATGTATGTACATAGCTGTTGTAGAGTGAAGTAAAAGTAGCGCGAGGTTCTGTGAGTAAAATATCTATGGATTCACAGTGTGTAGCAGCAGATTCAGGGTTCATACATACTTGTATAGCTACATATATAGTTGTTATATAAGTTTGTTTCATATCCCAGCTTCCTCTAACAGGAAAAGAAGTGGAAAGAAAAGGAGTACACAAAGATCATGTCTCCGACAACAAGTCAAGCCAAGGCATGCCAGAGAGAGAGATGACATTAGTTTATTTCAAGACAGCTTTAAGAAAGACAGTATATGAAGCTACATATCACACCACAAGCATGTTTCTATAGGTTAGTAGAGGTACACATGGAACAACCTTTAAAAAAGGAGAACGACCATAAAATAGGTATATTATAGCTATAGGACGTCATTCCTTTTTCTCCCTGTTGCCGGATCTATTCACGCATATAACTTTAGTCTATTTTCTTATGTTTTTTATATGAAACTTATCTAAAATCTTTTAAAAACAACGAGAGGGAGAGAGAGAGAGAGAAGAGAAATATCATATCTTTTTTCGACTTTTTTTCACTTGAATACACTAACTTAGCCGTAAAGCTAATGTTTCCCTTCAAAATTACAACTAGCCTTGCTCACAAATAGCCATTTTGCAAACACATTCCACAAAGCTCATCACAAGCACCAAAAATAACCTAAAATGTGAAATATATATATATATATATATATAGGTACATGATATAAATATATTATATATTATTCTACAGCAACTATCAAAATGTGTGTAAAAGAAGAAGGAAAAAAGTAAGTAAGTGGTTCACTCAAATACACATACACACATACGTACATAGGTACATACACTCAACGCAATCTCATAAGTAGGGCATACAGACACGCCACCATCTAAAAAAAATACCAGCCAAAAATTTGTGGACTACGAATGGACTTCTTGATGCTGCTGCTGCTGTGTTTTTTGCTAAAAAACAAACTTGCAAACTTTCACTTCCTCTTTTTGCTCCTCTTTCCTCTCTACCTTCTCGTTACTCAGCTTTCTTCCTTTCTCTAGTTATTTACGCGGTAAGCTTACCTAACTCACATTTCTAAGTAAACATGCATAATGCAGTATAGAATTTTGTCTCTTAAGTAAAAACTATAAAACTTTAAGGACATGGTTCAACAAGAAAGTAGTACTGACAAAAAAAATGTCCAGAAGTCTGTGTGTATTTGTGTGTGAGAAAGTAATAATGTTAGTTAATGTATTTAAACAGAGGAGCAGTTTAGAAGTATTTACATACATACATTAGTAAAAAAATAGTAACGCAGATGAAAAGGTGATATACATATACCTATGCGCATTCATATACATATAGTCATATATAAAAGCAGCAAACACAAACAAGAAGCCGAACGAGTATACTATATAGACTCAGAAATGGAATGTCTCCTTGTCGTGGTAAACAACTCTTCGCCGCCGCACAATTCCACGAGCCAGACACACATCTTCCACTTCATTTCACAACTCTCTCAAATGCCTCATTTTATCTTAAAAGGAAGAAATGAGAAAGTAAACTCAGTTTACCGGAACGACTCTATAGTAGCTACCTATATACATACGTATAGCCAAAATCACCTCTCTCTACCTTTTGCATGTTATATGACAAAAGTATCCCATAATATGTTTGTATATATATTCCGCCTCCACAACCAATACTACTGTAAATAATAGATGTACACACACACACTTAAATGATGTGCATGGTATGCCTATAATATATATAATAATATGTTATCTAATATGTAGAAAATGTACAAATGTAAAAGTATGCCATGATGGGATGGCATGTTGTTTTAGAGAGAGAGAGAGAGAGAGGTAAACTTGATTTTTTTTTACATATGTAGAACAATCATTTATTTTCCTTTTGTCTCATGAAAATCATGTCGGGGTTTTTTGGTTGTTAAAGAAGAAACCCATACATTTTTATTCACACAGTCAGGAAAACAGTCATTACAATATATGGCCATGCTCTAATATGGCGAAACACATATAACATATGA
Organism: Zhuqinia jingwanae; assembly: GCA_027744095.1. NCBI lineage: Eukaryota > Metazoa > Arthropoda > Collembola > Entomobryomorpha > Paronellidae > Zhuqinia > Zhuqinia jingwanae. The sequence continues at coordinate 55,305 of JAHZNC010006224.1, forward strand.
CCTTTCTCTCTCTTTTTTTCTCTATATGCTGTGTACAATACATGAAAAAGATGGAGCACACACTGTCACTTTCATTTGTCATCCAGTAAAATTTCTTCTTCTTTTTTTTCTCTCGAGTCAGCATTCATTTTCAGTCTGTAACAAAAAGTTTTAATCAAAGAAAATAATTGAATTAAGACTTACTTTTTCCCTCTTTATACATTTCTGTCTTTATTTTCTTGGTGATGCTGTCTCCTGTTATATAATAGAGACTAGATATATAGTCCTTTCTCTTCTTTTGATACCAACTTTTTTTTCTTATTCTTAACATTATTTTTCCTCATTCATTCAATCTTCTGCTCTAGCTGTCGTATAAAGCAATAAGATATATGGAAGTTATGTATTTTTTTTTGCTTCACTCTCAGCTCCACACACTACTTTTGCTGTTTCAACGTAATGTTCATGAATACTAACTTGGTCATTCAACATTTATGCAGTACCTAATGAATAAATAAACGTTATACGCTAGCATTCAAGATGACAATAATCTTCTTGATGATCATGCATGAAGAGTACAACAAAGTGGAATAATATATAGTCTCTCAAACAAAGAAAGGGTTAATGTGTCTTTTGGCTTAAGTTTAGTGGAAGATATATTTATGTAGGTTTGTTTATGCATATTTAGCAGACGCAATAAGAAGTACTGATATGCCTTCACGTTTTTTTAAGTACAAAATAAAAAAGATTGTGATTTTTTTGTGAAATTTGTTCTCTATTCGACAATCATTAACAATGTATTGTATCCCCAGCAAAAAAGAGCAGCATCTCATATGATGGCAGTACACAACTGCAATATGCTATATTATGAAATCTCTGACTGCGTCTTTCTTTCTTCCCACTGCATACTCAACTTACAATCAGCAGGAAAAACATGATAATATAAAATGCAATTTTTATTTCAGACAGACGATGCCATGCCTTTTATTCTGCATAGTCATTTCGGAGTGTATATCTGCAGTAAAAAGTAAAAGTCTGAAGTCTGTAATGTAACAATGTGTATCCCTACCAGCACGGATATTAGGTATCAGTTCAATGTACGGTAATAAAAAGTTTTCTAAACTGTGCCATGTGCCAGCCACGCAGCACTCCCATTTTTAACAACAGCAACTTTTTTTGCGTTTTTTTTCTTCTCATGCCTCCACACTCCACACACTACTTTGCTGTTACAAACCAAGCACCCTCCAACAAACTCTCTCTCTCTCTCTCCTTTTTTCCCTGACAGATTTCACCTTAAAGCATAGAGGACTCAAAGATCGAGATCGCTAATCCATTTCAGGAAATTGGACACATCCATCGAGGCTCGTAAAGCTCTACTTGTCGAAAAGAAATATAAACCGAACTATGCTACCAAAACCAAACTCCTTTCGGCATGTGGTAAAGCCATCTTTCTGAAAGCACTACTTCTCCTGCTGCTGTTTTTTTGGTACTCTTATATTTTTTTTTAGATTTTGTAAAACAATTCTAAGATACTTATTCCTTCCTGGAAGGGAATGTCTATAAATACTTGATATATAAAAATACACAGTAAAATTGTCCTTTTTACCATCCCGGGCTTACGTTTAAGTGAATCCAAATCAACTGTACCTAAAGGCATGCTGCTGCTTCTCCAGTAGCAAAAAAAGGGTTACGTGTGGTGGTGGTGGTTGTAGGAGTGTGTAGTATACAAGTAGTACGTGAGGGTATGCTTTTTTTGCGCTGCCTGCCTAAAGAGACAAAAAAAGAGAAAAGAAGGAAGAGGAAAACGGAAAGAGCTTTTGCCTTGCCATCAACTCAACTTAGGCAAAATCAATGTCATACCTTTTCTCCTAAATCAAATGTGTGATTCTCAATCCTTCCATTTCTCTTTTGCTCAACAGCACAAATTTTCATGTTGCTGGTTTAGTTTGGCTTGCTTGGACTACTACTACTGCTGCTGCTGCTGATTCGCGCATTGCTTATCGAACTTTTCATACTGCCACAGTGAACATGTATAACAGCTATCTACCTTTTACATGAAGAGATGTCGATCCCGCCATATGTTTGGATTCATCGTGAAGGCAGAAAAAAAGTATTTGGTTGATGGCAGGGCTAAGAGCTTTAAAGGCAGAAAAGAATTTGTCCAACGAAGTTAGTGTTAGTTTGCTAGAACGGATGTGTGTCTGTGTGGGCTCTTCATATTTTTTATATTCTTTTTGCTACTTTCCTTTCTTTTTTTCGGGGTACACTACTACTACTACAGTGGCAGAGTCTGTAGCAGAAGTTGCCTCGTTTGAATAAGTTTCCAAACACTGATTTTGTATGCACAGACGTGAGCATTGACTGCAATAAAAATGGCGCTTACCTTATATTTTTTACAGGCTATATAAAGACTTATCGGAATCACACCGACAAAAAAAATACGAATATTTCTCAAGGCTAGTGAAAGTATTTATGATAATGTATGTTTGTACCTTTTTATACACTTCACTTCCAGTCATATACAAAAAAAGTGAAAGAACTTTGGGGAAAAGAGAGCGAGAGAGTAGCTTAACTTGTTTTGTTGAAGAGCAAGAAGCTATGGTGTATATGTATGTATGGCATGACATGGCATCGCGGCAGAGTTGGTGGTGGTGTGGCGGTGTAAGTCAGAGAAATATCTCAGGATTTGTTGAAAGACATTTCAACTTTTAGTAGTCCTTCTTTTCGTACATATCGAATCCCACATCGAAATGAAACCATCATTAAAAGGTAAAGGGAATCCTTAAAAATACTGCTGAGCTTTGTTCAATCTTCTGCTCTTCTTTTTCTCTCTCTCTCTCTCTCGAGTCGTCGTCGTCTTGTGTCCAATGTGTATGTTTATATGTGGTGTAGGTATGTACGTAACTCACCTCTATCTTTATTCATTCCTCTTGACTTCTCTCTCAAGAAAAAAAAACAGACAGACAGGTTGGTTGGCTGGGTTTGCTTTTGCTTGATCAGAGAGAGAGAGAGAGAGAGAGAGAGAGAACCATGCTCATGTAACAGAAAAGAACAGCTTGTGTAGTAATGATAATCACGATAGCAGAAATTGTAAGGTACACAAGCAAGCAAGCAAGCTGCCTTCTCTTATTTTTATACATCTCTCAGCTCTACATTCTCTTTGACTGAGCAATGAATTATTGACCGTGGATAAAGACAAAAGGTGTATTTTTGTGGATTTTTGTTGGAGAAGGAAAGAAAGGAAGCAGCAATAAGATAAGGGATGAATATACAAAAAAATGGGATGATGAAAAATTAGAGTGATATATGGTATATATAACAAGTATATTATATGTGTATTGCAAATAGATATGCCTACATATGTATAATGCTATACTATCTTGTAAGGTAATAATAATGTAAATGCTACTTTGCGTCGGACTATGGACTATCTATGAGATAGGTAAGTAGGTACAATATGTAATAATGTATATGGGCTCCTGTTGAAATATTTTCTTTTGTCCCGTATTTTGTGTGGACTTTGTAGCGTGGAACTCTTTTTTTTTATCCCACGAGGATCATTCCGTATATCCAGTGGCCATTCCGATGAGATGAGCCAATATATGACTGCTTCTCATATCTTTACGAGAGGATGAGGCTCCTACTGCTGCTGCTACTGGAGTAGTGGTCAGTATGTTTACAGAAAGAGAAAAGCGATGGGGGGACTTTGCGTCAAAGCCGTGTGTTGTTTTAAGCATATATATATGAAGAAAAAAATCATTCTGACTCACAGCCAACATTTTTTAAACAAAGATAATCACCCATGTCGTTGTCATATACCACGTTTAGGTATATTCTCGTACATTTATTATTTGGCATGCTATATGTACCTACCTATATGTACATGTTTTTCGATGTATGTGTATAAAAATAATATGTGTTCATGGATCATGTATGTATGTACATATATTCAAAATGTCGATTTATATTTTTTGTTCCGATGGAAGTTGGCATCCGAATAAAATTCATTTTAAACCAGTAATGCTATCCGGTGCATGGCTTGTGATATTTTCTTTTGTGATACATGCAATAAAAAAAGGAATGGGATTGAACGAGAGAATTTCTCTCATGAAATGAGAACTCATCAATTTTCGATACCCTCTCTCTCTTTCCATTTCTTTCCAATAATTTATCTTGGAAGATGAGGAGGAGGAGGTGATGGTGGTATATGTACCCTTTTCCTCGCGTTTTGCTCGTTATATGTTCCAGTTTCTTGTGGATTCAGAAATTTTTATTTCAAGTGTAGTGTGGTGGCGGTGGTAATAGTAAGCTGCTTGCTTCTGCTTGTAGTAATGCTGATACATGCATGTATTATTATTACCACTGAGTGTTGTATATACATACATACATACCTACACATATCCACTTGTTCTACTTACAGTATAAGATTTTCTTTGTTCACAATTTATGCTTACACTTTTTGTTTCACCGTGCCGTGCCGACATGCCGACAGAATGGGGTCTCTTCAAATCCCAGCAGGGCCCTCTCGTCTTATCCCAACATGGTTAATTTATGAGCTCTTTTCTTTATAGCTCTCTTCACTGTTTTGCTCATTTTCTAGAGGATCTCTATTTAGATGAGCGCACACACACACACACACATCTTTTTCCCCAATGTTCTCTTTTTGCCTTTTTGACTTCACATTTTAACTACATCAACTATATTACATACTCTATTCACAAAACAACACACCATCATCGTTATCCCCTCATCACACTCTGATCCAACCTTTTTGTTTTCTTTTTTTTATATACCTACATATATTTAAGTACCTTTACATACATATTTTTTTAACTTTTCCTTTTTTAAAGAAATTACTCAAATCCTTGGAATTCATGCGGTGGACGGACAGCTGCTGTGAAGAAATCTATCTTTAATAAAGAAGTTGGGTATATATTTTTTTACACTTGTGCCTCAGTGCCAAAGGTTTCATCACATAAAAAGATAAAGGTACAAAAATGCATATAGGTATATCAAGTTGGGTCTTCATAAGTCAATTTGTAAAGTTGATACACGAAGACCTTCATTATCTATTTTCAAGTAAATCTTCTTTTAAGATTACCTTTCCATTTCATTTTGGTTTATCACAGTTGGCTACTAATAACTTTTGTCTATTTCTTGCATCTTTACGGTTTTCCTCTGTCAACTTGTTAAACACTTACAAGCTATTATTACAAACAAAGTACATATATTATTTCTAAAAAAACGATGTACATATAAGCTATTAGACAGATGAACCTAGTCATTATCCTTCCCCTTCATTAATTGCCATCTGACACATTTACGGAATTAAAAGAAGAATGAGCTTTCATAATAAGGACCTTTTCCTACATTCATTGCGTAGTATTCCAATTTTATTTAAAAATTGAAACCATTTATTTATATTTTAGAGCTGCATGAAAAAGCTCAAAAAGTACCTTAGTATTTATAGAAAAAAAAATCAAATTAAAAAGTTTTTATTCTCCTTCAAAATGAGCATTTAAGATTTTATGAGAAAACCCAAACAAATTTTTTACTACAAATGGCTTTAAATACTTGTGTGTGTATGTATCTGTTAAGTATTTTAATCAAAATTTATTTCTTTTTGTAAATTTTGACTGAAAGGCTTACGTTGAAGAAAGATTGTAGGTATTTCCTGAACCGCCTCAGAAATGGTGATCATTCACAAAAAACAAACTTTTTTAAATATTATTACATACCCTCCCGCAATACACAACTTTTCCAACAACACATATGAAAAGTAAAAAAGGAATGTCGATGAGTTGTTAAAAAGTTTTTGCATGAAGAAGAAAAACGTTTCTATTCATTCCTTGGAGCAACCAAGAACTAATCGAAACCAAGTAGTGTGTGTGTGTATCATGTGTGCTCCTTCATCATTGCTTCATCATCATCATGATTATAATTTCGTGGTACGCTTAACTCACAGAGATGTACAAAATGTTTACATATATAGGTACATAAAATTTAGGCACCTATCTACTAATTTTGAAGTTTTGTAAGGAAAATATATAGTACACACAAGAAACCATCAGTATGCCACAAGCTCCTTTTTGACTATTGGCTTCCTGTCTCATCATCATTCCCAGAGCAAAGTACAAAACACCGGTGGTGATTATTAAAAAGAATAGCAAAGTACTTACAAATACAAAGTTTCCACCAGTCTGCACACAAGCAAAAAGGTTAAATATAGCACAGTGCTATAATATATGGTTCCACACATGAAGGAAGTGAAACACTTTATGAACAATGAAGTAGTAGTGGTAGCAGTAGGCAAGGCATGCTCTCAACCTTTTTGTTGTATCAACTTTTAATAGTGTCTCAACTTAAAAGAGCAATCATCATCATAACTTATTGTGTATGCATGCATGCACATAAAAGTTATGCCTGTAGGAGGATTCACATATCATCATTATCATCATATCACTCACAGGAACATGTATGTGTGTACAACTTGAGAAAGAGAGATGACGAGTTTTGTCAGCGGTGGAGTAGTAGTAGCAGTGTAGTAGTGATGTTGGTATGAAACTATGTTAGCTGCACAAGTATGTAAATACTGCCTCCATAATAATTTCATATATCACGAGTTTTTTTTTTGAAGGATTACTTTTAGACGGCATAATATAACGTTCATTTCTATGATGATCTTCATCCTTTAAAAAGTAACATGTAAACTAAACGTCAAACGTAAACGCATATATCTACATATCTATATATATTGTATAAAACAATCTCAACTTATTCAACAGAATAAGTTCCAACCTCAAAGTAAATGTGTAACAATTCTTTACCACAACAGCTCACAGCAGAAGAAGGAGAAAAGATATACATGCATACATACATACAGCACACTGTTCCACGCGTCATGAACAAAGAGGAGAAGAGAAGAGGAAAAAGGGTTTTACTGAGTTGCAGACTGCAACAGTGTTCCTCTTTTTATTTCCTCATCCTTCACTCCAGAGAGTGCCGAGACTGTTACTACTTACAACTTACTGCTACTCTAGTACCTGCTTTGTATCTTTTTTCTTTGCTGTCGTGTTTTAAGTTGTGAAAATGAGAATACTTTTTTTTGTTTAGTTTGTGCTCACTCTCATTTTTACCTCCTCCCTCGGTTTACTCCTCAGGCCTGTTGTGCACTGTTTACCTTTTCCCATGACCAAACTATATAATAACAACGGAAAAGAGTATGTACCTATGTAAGTTGAGTGAGTTGGTATACACTCCTATGCATACACCAATACCCCTGATTCATCTTTTATGCATACAACTAAAATACCTTCTAAATTAAAATTATCCACAACTGGGTCAAAAATAGAGATAGACGGTGAAAAGTATACACATATACTTTGTGAAGTTTTGTTTTTACTACTGCGTGCTTACTCGTGTAGTGTGACAGAAACTGGAGGAAAAATGTTGTAGAGTAAAAACATGTATTTTTGATCCACTAACAAGCAAAAGCTGAATAATTGAGCGTAAAATAGACATAACTTGTAAGAACAGTATTATATAACATAGGACATGCATGCAGAGGCGATCCAAAACCCTTCAATCTTGTACAATTTCTTGTTTTTTTTCTAAAATAAGGAAACGCTAGTTTTTGTACAAACAATGTTAATTAATTTTTGAAGGAAAAGCATAGTGCCAAGTCAAAAGATACAACAAAATTAAATGTCAACATGAAAAAAGCCCGGTGACATAATAATAATAATATAAAATAATAATTTGTTGCTTTTAGGAAAAAGCTATTCTTGACAGGCAACACACATGACAAGATATTGTTTTGTTAACAATAGTGAAATTAAAACAGATATATTTTTTTTTACAAAACTCCTAACCCCTTTTTCCTTTTGTCATATAGCTTTAGTAAATAACAAGCCATTTTATGTGATATGTAACGTCGAGATCCTATTATAAGAAACGAGGGAAAGCGACGGAGAGAAAGAGAAAGAAAAGAAATGGGTCGCTCGTCGTGAATCCATTCGCCACCATCATAATCCAAAGTGAGTAATAAAATAAAAAATAAAAGTCAGGACAAGCAAGCCTCTCTTTTTCCTTTTTTATTTTTGTTGTCGTTCTTCCAGGGCTTGAGAGTCAAGAAGTCACATCGTACATAGGTCTTTAGTACGAAAAGTATGAATATAGGTAGATGCTTTTCACATAAAATACTGGTATAACTTCATCGAGAAAAAATACTATACAGACATATGTACGCCAAGAAAAATCCTCATCTATATCATTGAACGTCGTTTCGTTACGATTGTCACCCCTTTTCTAAAAACACGGCTGCTTATTTAACCGAAAGATTTTTAAAAGAGCCGGAGAAATTCTCGAAAAACAAAATGGCGAATAAAAATGGTCAACTCAGTTTTTACGTGAACTGCTAATTCTTGAAAATATAGTTCAACAATACAGTACAAGGCAAAGGTTCATTAAGGTTTCCATCAGGTTTTGTAAATAAGATAGTATCATTATTATACCGTCTACTTTATTTACCAGTACAAATTAGTTATACTTATAGAAACAGATTTACAAGTGTGATTAATTATATATTTTATAGTATTACTGACATGTACTCAATAGCCGTAATTGAAAAAAAAATAAGCGAAGTTTAAGCTCACTAATGTATTGTTTATGACGCTTGATTTTATGGTTGGTAATGATTTTGCATTTCCCCTATGGTTTCGAAACTCGTATTTTCGGACCGAAACTTGTTGCTACATTACATTTGTACACACATTTCTTACTGGGTATTGGCTGATGCTACTAGGACCGAATAAATTGTTTTCTAAACCTAGCGAAAAGACCGAGGCTAGAAAAAAAATATCATCATCGAAATGATTTTGTCGTTCTGTTCTCATTCCAGAGGGAGGAGACAGTTAGGAGAAAGAACAAAAAAGGAAAACTCTAGAAATTTTGACAGAACCCAAAAGAAAAGAATCCAACAAAGCTTGACGTAATCCTGATGATGATATCATACCACGAACAGAAGCTTTTGTCTGTATATAGGCATGGGTGGTGGTGGCTTGGGTGCCTCATTCTACGTCTCTACTGGGATATCTTGCTCACACGCATTTTTTGCCAAAAAAATAAAATACATATAGCTTGAAATCGAATGTGACAATACGGAAAAGGGTAAAATGAAGAAAAAGCAAAAGATTCGATGAAATAAACCATACAAATGCTGTACGAAAGGACTGGGTTGACAAGCAATGGTTGAAAAAGAGTTTTTTCAATGACTGAGGAGAGTCGGACTGACAGACCAAATCCGTATCACGTGCCAAGTCTTTTATAAGAATAGAATGAATCCATATTATCCAAAACCTCTCAGCAACAAAATGTTACGAATAAAACGAAAAGGCGAGATGTAATGGCCATTATCGCCCTTATAACGACGCGACTACGCATCCTATAAGATTTTGAGAGGAACTGCAAAATGATCCGAAGTTGGCATGTATGTATGTAGCTACCTATACGTGATAATAATATTATTAGGCGTTTGTGTCATGTACTACAAGCTATATGGTGTTACAGAAGAAGAAGCGGCTCATATCATATCGTTGGTAAAGGATCTCAAAACGAGAAGCATTCGCGACAGTCTCTCAGTTTACTCCTTTCTCCGTGCTATAGAGATGATGATCTTGATGATGAGGATGATAATATTACTTTCAACACTGCTAAACTACTACACAGTAAAAAGCCACGAAGCATCGGGCAAGAGAAACCTTTAAGTGTACTTTGAACAGAGAGACTTGACTTGAGAAAGGAACTCTGATTTTGTGGTAGCTGCTTCTGCTGCTGTGGTGTGGTGTCTCTGGACCTGGACCACAAGAGGAATATCTCATAGTCAATTATTATTAAGGACTTTGTGAATACCGTGAACGTATCTCATATTTTACCTTTCCATGTCAGTCTGTACATCCGTAGGTTGTTTTTTGTCGCCATACTGCGACATTATGGGTTACTAGGTTGATACTAAAACTAAAACTCTGACTCTAATTCCAGTTTAACAATAAGATAAAGGGGAACTCTTTGGATTTTATTATGAGCTGCTCAAAACTTCAACCCAGTCCTTCTTTACAGCACTGCAATGTATATTTTATGTATATCATATATATGTTTAGATACTATTATTATCTCCATCTTTGCACCGTCTTTGTCATATCCCTACTAACAATGCTACGTTTACCCATTTCTCTGTATTAATATATCTATTCATTCAATTGTGATACGTTATCATCATATCCCATTGCTACTTTCCTGCAAGTGCTCTCTGACTGCTGCACTTTCCTTATTCCACTTTTTTTTTCTCTATCTCTGCGACACGACAACCAAAAACGATGACGCTCATCTTGCGCATTTACAGCACTAACAAGTAACAACAACTCTCTCGTATCAATTGTATGTAATATGTACGTGTGTTTATCTGTCTGATGATGGGGTGATGATATGATACGACGTGCATGTACTATGTGTTGCAGCATGTCCCTCTTGGTTTAATCTTTATATTCCCGTTTGTTGCAGATAAAGTCATGTTACTATGAGCAAAGCATGTATTGAGACGTAGTTTGTTTCTAGTATTCCTTTCCCAACTTTTTTATTGTTGCTCCTTTTTGTCAACCATAAGCGTAATTTACGACAAAAGGTTTTGCTTTTTAAGGAGATCGGATGTCGTTTTCACCTTTTATTTTCTTGTAATCTTATCCAATTTGGGAAATGGATTGCGTAAAAATTTGTAAGAGAAGAAAAAAGAAAAATCTTTATTTCTTCCTTTAAGGTTCATTGTTATTATTTCTATGAGCTCAGTTTTTTTCGTCTTCCTTTTTTTCCTTCTTACATTTTGCGATATGAATCCTTTGAAGAAGAAAGAGATATGATTACTTGAAGGGGCACATCATACCATCATCATAATCATTGTTTGTAGTGTGTGTAGTCGCATGGTGCATCGTCTCCCATTTTTTCCGTTGGTCAGAAGGATTTATCAAGCCATTTCTTTTATCATCATATCGACTTAATCCTTCATATTATTTATTTTTTACGATATCCTTGGCTTTTGATTCCCTTTTCCCACTACCACCACCGCACAACACTACCACATATTATTTTTTTACAATGGCATAAAGTGATATCGCTGTATAAGGTATATGTAGTAATCATGTATCATAAAATGGGTAATGAGAAGTGGAGAAGGCTTGGACCGAGCGAAGAAGAAAAAAGTCGTAAAAAATCATCATGAGAATTGGGATAATAATAACACATGAGCTAATAATAGCTTTGTGTGGCGACTTCACGGTAAAAAGAAGAGGAAAATACCTACAAACTTTACAAACGAAAAAAAAACTCTATTGCATTTTTACGTAACAATATAATAATTTTTTTCTGAAGGACCAACATTAAAACAACTTATTACACAGGGCTCAAGATATAGCCACACAACCAACCGTAACAACTTCCATCGTCGTCACCAGACAAGACAGTTTATTTAATAATAAAAAAATATATGCCATTAGTAGAAGTACATACTACGACGGCATTGCACACATATATCTACAATGCTCTCAAGAACATTTGTTTCTTTTTTTTATGGTTGAGGAAACACAACAAGCATTTATTGTTACACTTTTTCTTGTGAAACAAAATGAAGGGCTAATCCTAAGTGGTGGTGAATGAATAAAAAAAACAAATAAAAGCTGGCTTCTAAAGTTGAAAATTAAACTCCTCCAGTTTTTTTTTAATATGCCCATGTTATGTTATGTGTTTAAAATGGAACATGAATGTTGGGTGGGAGTATTTCTAGTGTAATTTTATATATGTATAAGTTTATATAATAGCAACATTCACACCTGACATTCATCATCATTATAGCATAGCATAAAATGAAAGATGAGAGCACTTCACAAAATGTTGATGTGCAACAAAATGGAAACGTTAATGCGTACATGCAATATAAACCTTTTTTATAAGCACTTGAGCAATTACACCTTACATAAAATGGTACAAGAAAATGGTTGAAGCTACTAATTAAGAAACGTATCATCAGAGTCCACATAAATTTCATTTCATTGTGGCCATATAATATACATACATATATTGCTTTTATTCCCTTGTGTGGATTTGTAGACGGAAATGCTGTCAAAACAAAGGTGTGAAACGATAGTAATTAGTCTAAAAATTACAGTTTTTACGACGTATTATACAAAGGGAACATCAGGTAATGGAGGCGCAATTAGCAGCTGTAAAACCATAATTCCATCATCCTCCTAATAATAATTTGTATTATTATGTGGTCGTATAGAGAATAGAGAGATACATAAAACATAATTGAAGATTTGGAAATCGATTAAAAATGGAGAGTATGCATGTAAGTGCCCAACTATATATTATGTACATACATATTATGCTCTGTATTTTTTCTTATACATTTCTGGAACTTGACAAGAAAAAATGCGATTTTTCGCTGTATTTTTAATAAGATGAAAAAATATTTTTTCCCAAGTATTATAAAAAGTATGGCAGTACATTATTGGGTTGTGTTGCTGCTCCCTTGATAGTATACATAATAATAATAATAATAATAATGTATAGACGATATGTGAACATGAACATTTTTTATCCTATATTTCACAACGGGATGATTACCCACATTTTTCATTACCTTTATTTTGTATTCCTCCTACGAAATTCGGCACATAAAACTAAGTTTAGTGCAGGCAAGAGGAAAGGTTGACAAACTTTTCTTCTCTCCCAAAAGAAGTGTTGAGAGCTTTCCCTTCGTCTTCCACCACCACATCCACTACTTCTTCTACTACCACCACTACACTTACTCAACTACATCAACTGTTCTCTCTCTCAATAACAGCAGCAGCAACGGAAGAAGTGGAATGGTAAGGTGGTTAGTTACATATATATAAGTTGTGTGAGAGAGAATTATATACATATATTATGTGCTTGTGTGTGAGATGGGAATACCTATGCTCTGCTGCTGCTGCTGCTGCTGCTGTTCGTTAGTGGATCAAGCTGAAGTGAACACGAGTCGCCACTCGCAAAACTCTCTATTTTTATGTAGAGTGGAGTAGTAGTGTTGTAGCGCATCAGCAGCAGCAGCATTCTCCCCGAAAAAAACTTCTTTCTTAATACATTTTTGTTCTCACTCTTTCATTCTTTTTTTTTTGGATGAAAGCTTCATTGCGTATAGCGGTATATTGCTTTCTTGGGAGTCAAGCTGAGGTTTGAGGTATCATAAACGATCCCTTGAGCATCATCCTTGCAGTCGTAATAAATTGAGAAAAAACACAAAAAGAACATTAACTTGGCAAAAAACGGAAGTTTCTATTAAATGCGTTATTACTACAACTGGTAAACCCACACCCACATTCATACACACACATATATACACAGACTCATTTTATTACACGACCTGATCAATATCGTTGCGCGTTCATTGCTAAAAAAAACTTGCTGTATAATAGTAGTGGCTGTAACCACCACACACTTACTTAACTGTCACAGTCATAATAAATACGATGTTAAAAAAAATTGTCCTCTCTGGTTATACTGCCAGTGGTACTTTACTACTTGTGCAAAAAATAGATATTATAATATATTCTGTGTATAAGAAGATGACAAAAGGGAATCAGGATGGAATATGGAGAGGGAATTGAGCTGAGCTAGCCCAGCCAAAGTAAAACCAACGGAGATTGAATGAGTTTTATATGCAAAAGTTTATGACCCATTTAATTTCTTGATTTATTGTTTGTTTTGTGTGAACCAACTAAAACTAAACATTCTCATAAATGTTTGACACATCACAAGGCACACATAAATAAAAGTACGGGCAGCAGCAGCAGCAACAACAGCAGGGTGACTGGCTCCGTTGTATATCAAAGTGTGATTCAATAAAAAAATTTTTTACCATGATATGGTTTTTTGCACTATAAGCATACCAAAACAGACAGGCAAGTTTGATTGCTAGAGTCCATGAAATAAATGCAAATGAAACAGGAGTTTTATTATTTTGTAGCTGACATTTTACAACGGGATGGTTATCTACATAATATTTCGTTATTACCTTTACCTAATGTGACTTGACATTTTATTCCACAGGTTCAACGACAGGCACAAAATATTTTTTAGCAACAACAGAATTTAGTTAGAAAGGTGAGCGTTGATGCATACGAAATAAATCTGATATGAGTATCGTGTAAATGTGTTGAACAAACCCAATTGTTTAAGAAGATTGGTGGGCTTTGATGGAATCTTGTTTTTGCGAATGATCGAACGAATAAATATAAATGATTTCGTACGTCATCAGCATAAAACTTCGTATCATCATAAAAAATCTTCGTATGAGCAACACAGTTCCCAAAAATAGATATATGCACAGGGTGAAATACCTGGAAAACTAATAAGGAATCCAAATAATGGAAGGATATTTTTTACTGTTGCTGTTTATGTGCTAGGCTAGAATTCATCAAAAACTTACCTCACTGATATGTGATGTGATTTTTACAAAAAAAAATATATGATTTACTGTTATCATTTACAGCCCAACTATAGCGCCCAAGATATGCCTATTATGTACGTAGATTAGAAATTATTTTGTTTTACGTTCTTATTGTGTGTATACGAGACGAAATGCATAAAACTTTAATAAATACCAATACTTTTACATACCTTCGAGGTATACCACCGTGAGAAACAATACAATTAATACCTTGATGGAGAAGCAAATATGTAACTCATTCCTAAAAAAAATGCATAATACTGGGTGGGTGGTATGGGTGTATCCTTTCAAAACTTTACAACGATATGGAGATGTTCATTCTTTTACAATCAAGCCCAGAAGGTCCACATAAATCTGGTTGCATTCTTCGATGTTCGATAGATATACCACAGACTCGTTCTCGTTTAAAAAAAAGTTGTAATATATAGTGCGTGTCAATATATCATTTTAACATATTCCAACAGTAATAATGTAATTAAAATATGTATGTGAAAACCAATTTTACATGATAATAACTCAGATGTTACTTTAAAAGGATTTAAACTAAAAATAATTATTTTGTAATTTCTATTCATTGTTTTGACAACTTTGTGCTTTGAAGTATAAAATATCTGCAAAGGTGCTCATGTGGAAATGTAACTTCTTATTACAAGAGCCAGCATATATTCATTTTCAGTCAAGTAAAGCTCATAATAATAATAATAATAATAATAGCACAAAGGTACTTATGTGTCCATTGCTCCATCCTCAATCAATCTTAAAACCCGACACTCGGACAAGCTGACATTATCACCTCAATTTAATGATAACTATTTATTTATATCAATGGAGTGACATGAAGAGTGAAATGACAAGAAATGATACGTTGAAAAACAAAAACAAAATTTGACATTGCTTTTTCATACCATTTTAAGTAGCATCTGCCAATGATTAGCATGATAATGTAAAATGTAAGTAAATTGTGATAATTGATTATGAAGTATTGATTGAATTTTAACGCAAAAAACCTCTCCAGATGTCAATTGCGCATAACAAAAATAGTTTGGAACCCATATCATTGTAAAATCCAAGTAAAAACGCTGACATATTAACGCGACAAAATGGTGTTTAAAAAATAACAAGTTATGTCACCTGTCAATCAAAACCAGGAATTATTGATGATCAATAATTAACAATTTTATATGTAGCACACAATAATCTCTAATAATAATAACCAGTACTATTAAATAATCAAATTATCTTGTATTAATGCATAAATTATGGAAAATCGAACTGGTGGACAGTATATAAAATGAGGACGAATCCACTCAAATTGTCAGTGAGTCCACAATAACTCAGTCAGACGCGGCTAGTAAGTTTTCAAATAATCAATATGGTTCGATTTTTAGCAGTGGCCGTTATTGCCATCTGCAGTTTTGGCATTGCCAATGCAGAATGGGTTTTGGTGTGGGAAGACCAATTTGACGGTGGAAACTTGAAGGATCGTTGGAACTTTGAGACGGGCTGCAGTGGTAAGTAGTAGGAACATAATTTGGTCAAAGGGTCGTAATGAAATAACTTTGCGACTTCATTATATATCGTAATTTTTATACACAGGAAATGGTAACAATGAACTCCAGTGCTACACCGATAACCGAAACGAAAACGCACGCCAAGAAAATGGTGTTCTTGTCATTACTGCCAGAAAGGAATGGTGGGGTAAGTTAACACAACAATTTTACTAGCTACCTTGTTTTGACTGACTAATAAAATTGCACGGAATTCTTCCGAAGAATCGTAATGATAAAGATATTAAAATTGTGTGTTGAATTCATCTCTGGTATAATTCCCATCACAATTTTTAAATTAAACTATAAAAATATCGAAGCTTCAATTACATATTTCGGTTTTCTACCAAACCAGATTCAATCAAGTATTTTTATCAAACTTTTTTTCTTCAATTTTTCCCTACCAGGCCTGCGTTTTGGATGATGCCGTCAAGATCTGAATATGGTGGTTGGCCCCGTAGTGGTGAAATCGACATTATGGAGTACCGTGGTCAGCGCCCAACCAATGTTTTGGGAACCCTTCACTATGGAGCCTCTTGGGACAATAAAGCAGAAGCTGGAACCGGAGAAACAAACTTCAATGTTGACTTCAGTCAAGACTTTCACACTTTTGGTTTGGACTGGAGTCCAACCCAAATCCAGTGGTTGGTTGATGACCGAGTGTACCACACTGAAACCCTTCAGCGCAACTTTTGGGAAGGAGTTTACAACCAGAATGGTCAACCCTTTGACAAACAATTTTTCATCATTATCAATTTGGCTGTTGGAGGTGGCTTCTTCGGAGGTGAACCTTTTGATCCTATTGAGGCTGATGGCTGGGCAAAACCAACCTTGGAAATCGACTTTATCCGCAAGTGGGAGTGGCATTAAACATGTCACCTTAGTTAAAAGACTGAGTTGATAAGTTAATTTTACAATTCGATCTAATGTGGTATAAATATAAACTATTTTGTTTTCTAATTACTAGCTATTCAATCAATATGCTAAACATTTATTGCAAACTACATTCACATGTAATTTGTTTTAACAATGCTGTGATATTTAATTAGAATAAAACAATTTAATTTACATCGGAATGACACATACCTATATGCATTGCTTTCTTTACCTCTTTCCGCGAATTACTAGGTTGTGCAAAAACTACATGAATTCCCATAATATGAATGCATAATGCATGTAATAATGTAGGCATGTATCACAATAATAGTAACACACAGCAGTAGTAAAGCAAACTAGATGAAGTGGAATGATTGGAATGATAAAAATGAAAATGGCACAAACATGATAACAAGTTTTAATCACGTTATATGAACTTGATATTACACAACTTCCCAGTAACATGCATACCTATAAACAACTTACTTTTCATGTTATGCAATATTTTATAAGACCAAACAAGCTTGTGGTAAAGTTCATCATCATCAACAGTAGCAGCAGCAGAAGCATGAGTAGGAGATGAGATGGAAATTGCGCAACCATTATAATCGAATAACTGTTCCGGCTTGAATGAAATGTGATATTGTTATTGCTATTTCTATTGCTTGCTTTTGCAATGTTGCCTGCTGGATGATATGATAGTGTTACTACTATTATTACTTCCAAACAAGATGATCATGTTGATGATGATGCTACTCAGCTCCGAAACTCTCTCTCTCTCTCTCTCTTTCCATTAGATTAACTTTATTATCTCAAGATGTGGAGGGAATAGGTAGGTAACCTGAAGTATTTTTATTTCATCTTAATAAGAATAATAACAACATGTAGGTATACATATTGTAGCGTAGTAGTATTAGTAGTAATAGCAGTAGTAGCATAATATTGTTTTCTCCCTCCTCATAGTCATCATCATGATCATCATTGAAGCAAAATGAGAATATCTCTCTCAAAAATTCATAAATGTTGCATGGTTGAGTAAGCAAACGACCTTAATATCTGCTTTGAATGAAAGCAGATTAGTTTTGAGAAAAACAATAACAAAATACATTGTGAAAGCTGTGAATTTAGGAAGACAGCAGGAGTAGAGGCGAAAGGTTGAACTTGTCGGATCATCTACCCACACAAAAAGCATACTATAGTATTCATACTGCTACTACTACTACTCCAGTACAATAAACCTATAATAATATTTTGGTCTTGGTACACTTACACTTTTGGCTTTCGCAACTTCTCTTGGAATACGTGTACCGACATTCCAACAAGCTATTTACGATTTTTTTCCTTTCGCGAATACAAAGTGGTAGGAAACAAACACTTATGAATCTTTCATTCCCAATTTATCTGCCTTCCATCACCTTTCACACATAATGATATTTTCCTGTCTTCCTGTGTTGCGGAAATCATAAAACGCAAAAAAAAAAGAACAGCCACCTCTCTCGGTTCTTTAGTTCCGAAACCTGATGCATATTAGCCGGTATTGACACTCTATATTATGTATAGGTAGGCATGTGTATATAAATATGTACCGTAATCCGAGGAAAAAGTTCTCTAGAGCTAGTTCCTGAGTTGTGTAAGTGAACTTGTTTATGCCTTCATACGCAACAATAATGTAAACTGATGGCAACATCCAAGAAAAGGGAAAGTACGCATTCTACATTGGCGGCTGTGGTAGCATATTATTCAGCAGTCAACAAGCATAAAGGATCTAGAGGGAAAACATGCCAATTTTTTTTTGTTGAGTATAAGTTACATACTTCGTAGGATAACTATAGGTATGTATTCTGTTTATAGTGGGGGATGCGTGTGTAGTGTGTACATTTTATGTACCTACACGCATAAAAAAGTTTAGACAGAGAACGGTACAACAGCATACAGGAAACCTGAGCTTCTGCATTGCAGCAGAAGAAGATTGGCAAAAACGGAAAAGTAAAAGTACGAAGAAGTTGTAGTCTTGCACAGGAGAAAAGGAGAGAGAGAGGGGGAGATGCTTCTTCGCTTGTGCTTTTATCTGCCAACAAGACTCGCTGTGCTTTGTTAATAAACACAGCACAACAAAACCTTTGTTGCACAAGACAGCTTCCATACAACTCAAGCTCGTTTTGGTGGTGGTGAAAGCAAAAGTTGTGCATGGAGGAAACGGGACATATTCAAAAACTATAACCACTACGGCAAAGATGATACAAAAGGGCATTTGCCTCAAAAAACTCCAATTCATATACAACTTTGACTTAAGTGAGGGGTACATAAGGCAACTCACTTGCTAGTCCGGTCTCTTTTTCAGTCAGTATTCTGTTTTCACGAGTTATTTGATATTGTGACAGGACAAGCACAAGTGAAGTAAAACATAGCTGCCTGACTGTAATAATAGGATCCCTCGCTATTATTTGTATTAAACTAACTTTTTGTGTAATGAATACTCCAACCCCCAACCCAATAATATGCACTCTCACATACAAGAGATGAATGTGGAACAAGAATAACGATTTGGGTTTTCAGCTTTAGTGTATAAAAAAACAAGTCCGGCTACCAAGCGCAAAGTTATAAGCAAACAGTAGTAGAAATGGAATGAAGTTTGTTGGTGTGAATATATATAGACGACAATAGGTTGGTATAAAGGTAGTATAAACTGTCGACGATATACCACCACTTGCACCACAATACCAGTTAGAATATCTATCTCGCGCTCACACTTTAATTTATAACAACAGCATTCCATCTCCGTCCCTTTTCCGTCAGCCTTCCCATCTGTCCTCTGGAGATAATACCATGAGAGAAGTCGGGATTACAGAGATAAAGGTGTAATAATGATGTACTTAACGATCAGGAGTGGCTCATCTCATTAGAGACATAAATCTTTTCTGTCCCCGTTCTTGTTCTTAATAAACAACAATGAATGCAACAATATACTTGAACATACATATATATACATACCTATATAACAGGTAGGAATATACCTACTGCCAACATTATGGCATGCCTATAAGGGCTTCCCTCCACAATCCACTCCACATCCACACATATACCTAAACATTCATCAGATAACCAACACCACACGCACAACCACATATCTCGGTTTTGATGTGCAGCTACTACAGAAGCAGAGCAGCGTTTCAATTTTATGTCTGCACTAGTTGCCTATCAACTACCAAGAATCATCGTGAGAGAACCCGGTTTATATTTCCAAAAACACTGCTACATAATATTATTTATACTTCGCTTGCTCAATGTACCAAAATGTACATAATATAACGAACAAGTAGGCTAACTGGAACGAGAGAGGAATGCATGGCTTTATCATCTTCCAGCTTAGGTCGCACAGTCAACTGGCTTTTGAATTTAAAAAAACTTATTTTCTTTTGGTAAACTACTGCTCCGGGCCCTGGCTCATTGCTTAGACTCGGGCGTGCTTTACTTGTGCAGTAATGCCAAGTTTTTTTCTTTGGTTTTCAATACATAATTTAAATCCAGCCTATTATTTGATTTACCTTTTTTTTTTTAAAGCAATGGTGAATGGATGATGTTATGTGGTTCCTCTGCTGCTCAAGTTTCATCAACAAATATGCATGTATACGTAGCTATACCCATTCATACGTACATGCTCATGTTGAATTATTGTGTGTGAGCATAAAGGTGAAACTAAACACCAACAACACTTCACATTAAATAGTTCAAGAAGCAGCCGTTCGGAATAGATGCGGTGATGGAGGATAAGAATCACATCAATAGAATTGTTCTTAATACAATTTTTTTTTTCCTCGTACAATAACTGACATAATATATGTATATACCTATACAAGTTTATTTAGGTACCTACTAACGACTCACGATCATTTTTTCTACATGTTTCTCTTCTGTGTACATATTTTAGCCTAGAGCATTTTCAGATGAATTCCTTGTTTACCTAGTTTAGTCGGGAAATGTCTCACAAACCTAAACATAAAATGTATTTTCGAAATTCCGGGTATCATTACTGTAAAATGAAACACAAGAGCTTCTAGCGAGCATGGAATTTTGACAACCACTTGAAGTAATATCAGGTGACTATCTCTCTCTCTCTCTCTCTCTCTCTCTCTCTCCATGTTTACATGGTTAGCTTATACATGTTCAAAGGATCTAACGTACACGCGGACGAAGGAAAGTGAGTTTTCAACTAAATATTTATTTTATAAAATTACACACAACCTCTTGGTTTCCGTTTCACTTCTTCTGTGTTTCAAGGCTGACGCAAACTACGTACTTGTATACATACCAACATTACTAGAATTAAAGTATAAATCTTTAGCGTCCCTGTAAAAGTATGTAAGCATTCGTGTGTGATGGGTGGGTGATAAAAGCACATAACGGAGCAGCATTCATGTTTGGATGCTTTTGCACATCTTGCCACAAACGTGAGGAAAGATCGTTGTTCCTAAGACTTACGTGAAGTGTGTGTGATGTGATGTGGTTTTTTGTGTTGCAAGACTAAAAGTACATAACCTACATAACACAATAATAATATATCCATCTATCTTCCTTTTCCAAGTGAACCACGTTTTTCATCATGATTTCTGGTGCGATACGAATCTTCTACAGATGATGATGGCATAACGGTTGTGGTGCTGGTGCTGGATGGTGGCAGTAGTGAAAAAAATGATATGATGATACTGATCATCATTATTTTGATACTAGCAAGAATAAGAAGTCTGAAAAAATGGTGATATGCTGCAGGAGAAAAAAAAAACTTTTTTCTCTGGCAGAAAACGAACATCTTTTTGCCTCTCTTCTGAACTACTACTGAGGAATAATCAATACATTTACACTGGAAAATAGCCTTCTATTGCCATATAATGCTTTTTTCTCTTCTCTCCTTCTTGATTATGGGATGCTGTTACCTCTTTCTATATTACGACTCTACAACTTCCCTTTACCGTGTTTTTTGGCTATACTTTACATACAAGAAAAAATTGGTATACTATCCTCATATTTTTCCTGCCACACATTCAATGCTGCTGCGTCTTTTTATTATTTTTTTTTGCTGGACTTTTCTTGTTCTATATTTTCTGCTCCTATGCGACTACTACTTCTACTTCTGCAACAAGCCCATATAGTATTACCAGTTCTAGAAAAGTGGTAGTAATGGAACAAGTGCCACGAGGGAAAATGAGTAGTCTGAGATATTAGGACAACTTTTTTTTTCTGCCACGTTTTTATGATAGGATCATTTACTGCGTGCTTTGCCCTATAAACTAGGGCAAGGAACTATACAACATACACATGCCTTATATGTGATCAGCAATCTTTCAACCAACAATTTTGTATAGTGAAATGTGAAAGAAAGTGCAGCAGTGGTGGTAGTGGTAGAGGCTGGTAGTAGTAATATTTGACTGCTCCTCCGCCGGTGTATACAATTTTCTTTTGTGTAACAACTACTCTTCTGTTGATGCTTGGGGCAGTAGTTGTGCCAATATAAAAATGCTACATTACCCCATAATTCAGTAGCATGCTCGTGGATGTATTTTGTTTCTTTCAATATTTTCTTGATAGATAATCCAAAAAATACTACTGATATACCTACTTGCATAATGTATATCTGAAAGGCTTGTTTTCTAATTTTCCTTCTTTTGCCATCACATACTTACATACGCATGAAATTCTACTACCCAAATGAAAATCTATAGAATATGGACAGTATAGTAGAAGAAGCATCAGGAGAAGTTTTATTTTCCGATGGGAACTTGTTTTGTGTAAGAACTTTCATCAGAAATTGAGACCGTTAGCAAATATTAACGCCTTGTAAGACACCGCAATACTACCACATACTTTTTGTGTGTACGTACATATGTGTGTTCGTAAGAAGGAGCGACAGCTTGGCAATCGACAAACACACATGCACACATAGTCAAACAGAAACAGCACTTTTTTACAAACCTTTGAACCATATTTACGGGAAACGTACACAGCGTGCCACAATTTCAATTGAGAGGAAAGAGAGAGAAATAAATTTGTAAGAAAAAATATGACGCGGTTGCTGTTTGTTGTGTGTGCAAATTCGCAATGTCGAGGTTTGTGTGTGGTTGCCCCTTCAGCAATCTAGGCAAATAAAACGCAGTCTCTACGCGCAGTAGTACACTACCACCATGTATGCCTTCATAAATAAGTAAAAGGAAACATGTACTTTCATTTTCCATTTACATTTCGATACATGTAAGCATATATTTTATCGCATGACTAGTGATAACGCATGTTGTGCAAAATACAGCAAACATCGTAAATTTTTAACATTTTACACGTCAATTTATATTACATATTAAGGTAGTTGAGTTAATCAGAATATATTTCGCACATCAAAAATATGAACGCACTAGCGTAACGAAAAGTTGCAGAATAATTAAATTATGCCTACATTTAATCAGTTTCAAACCTATGTATTAATAAACTCTCGCAGACCAGAAGCAAGAACCACCTTTTTTACCGAGAGATAGCAAGCGAGAGATTTTTGTATGTATAGAGTAGAGTAGAAGAAT
>JAHZNC010006225.1:0-13071 GCA_027744095.1 Zhuqinia jingwanae
CTCTCATTGAAAATAAAATTTTATCCAAGACAAAACTGGATTGGTGATTGTGATTATATTAGAATATAAATGTTGTCTTTTCTACAGTACATCCACTCACAGAGATACAATGTGTCAACTCAAAACTGTGTTTGATTCTATACGCCTGTGGAGGGAACATGGGCTTCTTGGACGGATACAATAAAAAGGCAGATCACATCTTGGAAAAGCTTATCAAACAAATGGTCGTTGCTATTAGGTTGAACGGGGATATGCTCAAATATGCTGGGAGCGCATCACTCAACTTGGTTCCACCAAAACCAAAGGAGTAAATTGTAAAAAAAAATTGTCATGTTATTATGTATGATGATAGGTAAATTTTGTGCGTATATAAATGCATGCACCCAATCCATAATGGATACGATATATATGCAAATAGTTTTAATTAAATAAATAACGTTTGATCAATGTTTTCGGATTATTTTTAAAAAAAATGTTAAAACTTAATACACAATTCGAGAAACGGTGCATTTACTATTGCAAAAACATTTGAATCGGAAAATTTGCTTGCTAATGAGCTTAATTGCATTGTAAACTGTATTACATAAGTCAATATATAAATAATAATTATTATTATTATACTGCAAAAACAAAAATGTAAATAATGTTTGTGGGAAAATAAATAAATGTCAATCTTCGCTGTTTTAGATAACGTTTACCAGCAGCCGCGGTCGCGACTAGAATTCAACAGAAAATGTCTGTTATCATTTGCCATGTGCTGGCTTTTCTGTTTGTTGATATCATTTTTCTACACATGACGTGTTTTGAGTAGGAAGTAAGAATATTTTCATGGTGCCATACATAATGATGAAGTTAATAATAAATGATGGTATTTTCGAGCTGTCGTATATAACATAAGCGCTTGTTGTATTGTATGATGGTAAAACGATGGTAAAATTGTTATCATAAAAGCGCTTCTCCAGTTTTATTGTTGAAGGAACTTTTTAAATTGCAACATTTTGAATTAAAATGTATTATTGGCAAAAAGCGATTGGATTCGAAGCGAAAATTAATATCAACAGCAGCCATCATCTTAAAAAATACAGTTAATGAGTAATGAGTATAGCTAGAGGTTATACATTAATGATTTAAAAAAAGATGATGATCTTGTCTAAATCTTTTGCACATGGGGCGACGCTCGCTTCCGTCGTCATAAAAAGGGTAACTGACAGTAAACCAAAATAGCTCATTACATTGGTACGTGTTTTTGGAGAACTTTAAATTGCTATAAATTTCCATTGTTGGAAACGAGATAAAAGAAAAATATGCTTCACAAGCTCATCCCTTATTTCCGTATGCAAATGCGGATTTGCAATTTATTTATGATAACCCCGTACGGCTGGCCCACGCATAGTGAGTTCCCCATTGTGCACAAGTCCCGTCGAAAGCTACAATGGTACAAGTTCACGTTACTCGCACAATGGATTTATGTGGCGTCAATGACCATTAACTTTATTCAAACATTTAAAAACAACGTTACCGGATCAAAAATGCTGGGTCTTGTGTTTCTAGACTGTTTTCTAGTGACTTTGAGTCTAAGAACTGTGTTTATTGGCAAGGAAAAGGAAGGGCTTGACATGATCTGCTCGTTTTTACAGTTTGAAAAACAGAATCCAAAAGGTAATAAACTTGTAATAATTTTATTATTAAAAGTTGGAGGTTAATTGAGCATTAATCCATTATACACTTAATTAACGAATATGCAGCCAAAACACAAAAACCTGATGTGATGGGGAAAGCACTCATAACCCTTGGAATGGTCACCAGCTTCGGTTTACCTAGTTTAATGGTCACCATTCTACTTGTGGATCCCTGCAAGCCACCTCATCTCGGATATATGCTGTTCAACTCACAAAATGGATGTAGTGTGCCCAATTTTCTCCCACGAATAGCATTACTACTGTTCGATTTTTTCATGTGGATCAACAGTATTGCACCAGCTTGCTATTACGTATTCTTGTTCATGTTTGTGGGATTAAGATGTTTGGATCACTACGTGCAAATGATAACCAGGTAAAAGCAAACAAATTAAAAGCATAATAATTCATTACTCTCATCTTTTCTCCAAGTTTTTAACTGGAGTCAATATTTTAAGCCAATTGAACAACGCACCGTCAACACCAATAAAGCTAGCCCCTTTGGAGGCTCATTTTACCCCAACCGAGCCAACAACAACGACAGACAAGCCTGAACGAATCTCTTCATCAGTGGAACAGAACATTATGTGTGTCAGACGTGGGGAACTGCGTACTTTGAAAGCTCATCACGCCCACGCATTCCATATTTACCGACAAATCTATTTGCTAAACCGGAAATATGATTATGTCCTACAATCTGTTTTTCTGCCGTCAATTATTGCTGCTGCTTGCTCATGCCTCATAATCGCTTTGTATGCATGCCTAAAATTGCACAGAGTGATACCAATGCCAGGACTAGCATTTTTTCCTCTTCTGGCAACTGATGGATTCAGCGTCATTTTCATAGTTAAAGTTGCAGCTGGTGTGCTCAGTCAATCAAATAGATTCTTGGATAGCGCAAAGAACAATTGGAGATTTAGCAATAGATCCATGTTTAAAAAGGAGGCAAAATCCCTGGGGAAAATCAAGGTGCGATTTGGATCAACCAACTTTATCGACCAATTAACGCCATTTACACTCATTGATTTCTGTTTGATAAACACGGTAAACCTGATGCTCATCACGTAATTATTAAGTAGCGTAAGCTGCTTTACAATTTTGTCCTCTCTATTTATTATGTAAGTTTCACTTGTACTCTCAGATTTTGGATCTAATGTCAAATTGTATCTTTGGCACGATTTACATAAAGTATTCGGTATTGAACTAGTTCATTCATTTCTAACGTAACACTAAACCAAATCAATATCGGCTTCTTCCTTATAAAGCTATCTTCGTCTTTACTCTCAATCCATTTTCGTGCACCCACCACAACAACACCAGTTAGTACCAGAGCAGCCCCAAGAATGCTGTCAAACAAATAATATAATTTCTTAATATTAATTAAATAATAAAAAAGATGCAACAATAAATACCAAAAATGTAGTTGTAATTTTTTTGCATACCTTAACCAGTCTGGATACACTTTCAACAATACAATTTGCCAAAGGAAAGTAAAAATTATCTCTGTTGTCCGGATAAGCACAACTGTGCCTGCTTCCTCTACCTGAAGCGCTAGTACAAGGCATGTATTGGTGAGTGCCGCCAATATACCAAACCCAACAATTATCAGTATATCCTCCGTAGTCCTATTTGGAATACTCAACTTGTCAAATCCAATAGCAAATGGTAGAACACATGAGGCGCCAAACGCGTAAAAGCAAAAATTGAGAATGCCATGATAAACATGTAGAAATCGAAGAATTAGCATATTTACAGAGGCGCACAACATACAAGCCAGTGCAATTGAGACTCCAATCTAAAGAATGGGTTACAAATAATAAATCACCAAAATATGGTCATCATTAAGAAATCAAAACGCTTTTAATTACAATGTTGAAAAAAAGTGTTAGTGGAATAAAATAGAAATCTAACTAACAAGAGTGTCCACGCTAAACTCCTCACCTCCAGTAAAAATTGGTGGCTTGGCCATTACTACAATTCCACAAAGTGCTATCACAGACACAACTGCCGTCACGTAGCCAAATCTTTCATGAAAAATTAAACTTCCAAAAATGTTGACTGTAATAACGGAAGCAGCAAAAATGGTCCGAGAATCCGCAACGGTTATGTATTGAATGGACCAAATGAGAGTGAATGTGACGAGAATACTACAGGTTGACCGAACCTGAAGACAAACAAAATTTGTTTTTTATTAA
This sequence comes from Zhuqinia jingwanae, assembly GCA_027744095.1. NCBI lineage: Eukaryota > Metazoa > Arthropoda > Collembola > Entomobryomorpha > Paronellidae > Zhuqinia > Zhuqinia jingwanae. The sequence continues at coordinate 3,872 of JAHZNC010006225.1, forward strand.
GCTGGGCTTGATAAAAATGTAAACAAGGAACCATTTATCAGTTTTTAGTTGTAGAAATGATATATATTCAAACAAATCCGAATCAAATACGAACCCACATTAAGAAAATAACCATCTTGTGTTCTTTCAGTGGAACAACATTTTCCAGTAGTGGCCGTTTCTTTATTTTCCATCTGTACAGAAGGAACGGAATTACTACTGGAATCGCCGATAGGAAGGCATAAAGGCACACAGTGATTGGACTCACATGAGACACCTTCTTAACTATGTTGGAAGCAAGCGATGACGCATTTAATGCGCACATGGTATAAATGAAACCTAGATAACGTCTCCATCCAAGTTGCCTTCCAGCCCCGTAGGAATAAGATACAGCAATAGGGTCTTCTTCAACAGTATTGTCACCATGATCTTGTACTTCTAACTCTCCTCCATTCAATGATGCGATTGTTGGTTTAGCAGCGGCTTCAAGGGATGCAGATGGGGCATTTGCATCAGGTAATTTTTCTGTACTAGTTGTAATAATGTCACCACTCACCACTGGCATCTTTAACTGGTTTTGTTGCCTCTTGCTTGTAATTTTTTCGGGTCTGGAGTATTCATACGGAAACGGGAATTAGGTCATATATAACCGCCAGCTTGATAAAAAGTATTGATGTATTCTGCCACGTACATATAGCTTCTGTATTAGTACAGTACATACATTCGACGTTTACTAAGTTATTTGAAAATGAAAAGTGGGATTTTGGAGATAAATCGGATAAATGATTATTTCCATCCATAGGAACACTTTGATGCGAATGCGAATACCCATTCCCATTGACCATGCCTCTCAAAATTTAGAGGATGGAGAAGTACACAAGCCAATAATCAATCGGTTTCAATCGTTGAAAGTCAACAAAACATTTATTACTCATATTCATTTTTATAAACACATTTTACAATAATAATAAATTTTTACAGTTGGATGTTTTAAACTTACTTTTTTGTATATAATCTTCACAAATAGTGAAAATTTCCGAATTCCCATTATTCCTTTGAAACCAATTTAACTAGACCATGAAGTATTTCCTTACCATAACACTTAATGTAACATACCTATACATATTATATAGCACTTATCATATAAGCTAAATAATTATCATAGGTATTAAAAATTTACTTATTTGTAGTTTGTAAGATAACACTATTGTATAACATTATAGCTAATAATAAGCTTAAAAAGCGTCTATTTTTGTCATATAGTTTGATATATAGCTGGCGCTCTCAAAGATTCTCGTAATTACTTAAACCCATATTAATATAATACAAAGTAAAGTAAACAACGGAGAAGGAAATGTGTATATATTTTTAAAAAAAAAGTACAAAAAGGGTTGAAAAAATACTGATGAAAAATTAAATACATTTTACAGAAAACAATGGCATATTACATGTGTGTTTTTGGAATGAGAATGAAAAGGTTACAAAAATAACTCAGTGCATTGTTTATATAAACAGTATAATAATATGTGTATAAATTCTTTGAGCGACTACGACTCTTTGTTATTTTTTTGGTTCTTGCGATTTGTGTTGAATCGAATTTGTCGCTGGAGAATATTTGCTCTGTCGGAAGCGGCGGCTGGTGCTCTTTCTGCAGGCTTTTCTGTTGTGGTCGTCGTTGAAAACTGTGGTCGCCTCCTCTGTGGCACTACTGGAGCCTCTTCTTCGCTGGACTGCGACTGGTTGGAAGCACCCTCCTCTTCATCTTCAACAGATGAAGTGGCTGTTGGCTTGTTTGGAGCAACCCTAAAGCGGGATCTGAAAGCATTTGGCCTTTCTCTTTTGCGCTCTTCCTCTTCATTGACAAGTCTTTGATGGACCAAGGCTGGAGGTGGTCCTGGACGGAATGTGGTGACCAATTGCACTTCTTGTGGAATAAATGGGATGGGATTGTAAGGGGGGAATTGAGACGGACCAATGTCCCGTAGTCCTGGTGGGAATTGGGAAGGACCAAGTGGAGGGAATTGGGATGGACCAAAGTCCCTTGGGCCTGATGGAAATTGAGATGGACCAACGTCCTGTGGCACTGGAGAAAACTGTGGAGGGAGAACAGGGGATGAGGATGGGGAAGGCGCAAAGGATGGAGCAATAGACGGAGCGGCGGATGATGTCAAGGATGGCTGTTGACCTTGGAGCTGAGCGCGTGGACGGGATTTTCTACGGAGAAGTCTTCCACGGGGTCCAACACGAAAAACTTGGCCTGGACCTGGACCGGACAATGGACCACCTGGACCAGACAATGGACCACCAAGACCAGCACCAAATGGAAGGCCTGGACCCAAGTGAAGTTGTGGAGGAATTCCTTCAGGACGTGCAATAGGGCCTAAGGGACCTTGTGGGCCAGCATTCACTGTAAAACCGTGAGACAAATCAAAATTATAAGTTTTTCATTTTAATCATGATTTGATGGATGCTATAATAAATACAAAATACCAAAAATAGTTTAAATAAATACTCAAAACCAATTTAAAAAACTAATAATTTGTAGGTTAATCTCTGAAATAAATAACAAAGTAAATTATGTTTTAGTAGAGTGTCAGTCAATTTTTCAGTTACAACTTTTCCCCGAATACACAACAAAGTCCACAAAATAAATATTAAATAACGTTATTTTTATCCATTTATAATTTCAGAGCTCAGGGGTTAGTCGCCGCGTGTACTGCGATGAATGTACGAGTAGCGCATTTTTCATTTCTGCAGCAAGAGCGGAGTTCTAAATCGGCTGTATATATTTGTGAGACCGTGTTGATGGCATATCTGCATAACAAAATATAAAAGTAGCAAAGTAGCAATAATTTACTGTCAACCGGATTAGATGGCTAAAAAAATATAAATAACATAATATATGGCAATTACACTAAACTCGGGTTAAAATCTTCTTGTACTGTTTGTGGTACAGAATAAATAACTAAAAAATGGGAACTCAAGCGAAGAAGAAGAGACGATTTTTTAAAGGGATTTTTTTATTAACCTTGAACGGCACGTGGCGGGCCTCCAGCTACTAGCCTACCTCTAGGTCGCACTCTTCTTCGGGGAGCTTTTGGAGCTTGTTGTTGAACAGGTTGTTCTTCTTGACGTGGTGGTGGACCATCAGGACCATTATATTCATACCTTTGATAAGCTCCAGATAAGCCATCACGTGGCCTGTTATTGTAATAATATCTTTGAGGTTGTTTTCTTCCTGAAAGTGAAGGTGGGTCAGCGGTCAACTGATTATTTACTTCTGGAAGGGTGTATTCGTTTTCATACTCTTCTGGAGCTGATGGTGGTGGTGGTGGTGGAGGCCTAGGTGTTGTTGTTGTCGTAGTGGTAGTGGTAGTAGTAGTGCTTCTAAACGTTGCTGCTGGAAAAGTAAATGGAGGTCTATATGTTGTAATTCTCAATAGCCTTGGGGTGGGTGAAGGCCTGCGACGAGGTTGTGGAGATGAATAAGTTGGGGGAGGAGGACGAGTTGTTGTGGTAGTTGCTGGTGTTGTTTGGATAATATCTTGTTGAAGTTGTTGGTTAAGATGAGCAATTTCTTCGCTCAAATCATCGTCATCAACAGTTTGACCAACTTCTTGCACTGGTTGATATTGTTGGGGCTGTTGGAAAGTTTGCCTGGGGAATGTGCTTGGAGGCGTGGCAGAGTAGTGACCACCTGGCTGCACTGTCTGAACAAGAATATTAGCCAGGTCGTTAACCACCACACGAGGTTCTTCCGCCTTGTATATCTCTCTACCGCTTGATGGGATCACAACAAATTTTTTACCACCCCTTTTGTATGTTTTGAGGGGATCTTCAGTTGGGGTAGGCTCAGTGGCTAGAGTAGCTACTGTTTCATACAATTGATGTTGAGACAGCACAACGCCAGGGCGACCTGTACTATCAAATCTACCTTCCAACTCGAGGGCTAGATTTTCCAATGCAGCAGCAGAAGTGGTACCCTCATCATTTGCCGTTTGAGTGCTGTAAGGTACGTTAACTGGTTGGTATTGGAATCGAGGTGTGGGGGACACTCTTTGTTGCTGTGGTCTTTGTGTGGAGGAAACTGCTGGTCTGTATGTTGTAGACACAGCAGGTCTATAAGTTCCATAATTTTGTGTTGGTCTCGCAGTAGTGGGCTGATAAGTTGCAGGGGACGTTCCTGTTCTCAACGTTGCCGTTTCTGAATATGGCGAAGGGGTAGTGACATATGGTCTCACGGTAGCTGACTCATCTTGTGTCAGGTTGTTCTTTTCTGTGTGGGCAATAACCACTCGCGCACCTGGATTCTCCTCAAGCGCCTGAGCAGCTTGCTCGTAGTTGAAAACGATACGAATTGGCTGGGTGGTATGAATTTTAATGGGCTCATTGTTTGACTTGGAGCTTGTACCTCCGCTGTTGTATGATGAAGTTTGTTGTGCTGAGGTGAAAGAAGGTACCGGAGATGCAGTTACAGGTGCTGTGCTAACTACTTGGGGTCTCTGTGGTTGTTGTTGTTGGAAAACTTGGGGTCTTTGTGTCTGTTGTTGTTGTTGGAAAACTTGTGGTCTTTGTGTCTGTTGTTGTTGTTGGAAAACTTGGGGTCTCTGTGTCTGTTGTTGTTGTTGTTGAAAAACTTGGGGTCTTTGTGTCTGTTGTTGTTGTTGAAAAACTTGGGGTCTCTGTGTCTGTTGTTGCTGTTGTTGGAAAACTTGGGGTCTCTGTGGTGTCTGTTGTTGTGGCTGATTGTTGAAAACGGGCTTCCCATTGTATGTTATAGTAAATTCATCATCCTCTTCATCCTCTTCCTGAAACAATGGTTGTCTTGCAAGCTCATTGCTGTCAATAGAGTCTGTTTCCGGGTAATTTTGTGAAAATTGGTATGACGGAGACACTCCAAATGGTGAAGATTGGGTGGGTTGAGCTGTGGGGTAGATTCGTGGGGCAGGTGTTGTATAGCTTTGTCGCTGGCTTGTAGCTGATATTCATACACGCATAACATTATTACATGGATAAAAATTCGTTTTGTCAAAACAACAGTCAATTCATGCAAATTTAATAGTCATCATGTCATCAATTAAATTAGGTATTATAAAAATTATTTCGTATTTTGCTGAAAAAGTAAAATGTGTTAGGAACTAAAATTAAATTCATCCACCTACATGTTGCATATTTATTTGTTTACAAACCTGGAGAAAATGTAGATGGGCCCTGGAAGGGGAAACGTGAGAGGAAAGTAGACTGAGTTGTTGGTGGGGATGATGGCCTGGATGGCAGATCTAGAGCAAGTGTCTTCACAGCGGGATTAGGTTTTGATTCGCTTTCCTTGGATGGTGAAGCTGAAGCTGTATCAGGAATTGACATACATACACGCAAATCGTTATAGTATATAAATTGATATATTAACTTTTTAATTACTAGTAAATTGACATTAAACCTGAAAGAGAAGCTTTGCTAGGGGTAGCAGATGTGGAAGCAAGTGCAGCTGAGGTTGGTGAAGGTGCCGCAGCCGTTGGTGCCAAAGGTTGCACTGTGTTCTGACCAAAGTACGGATTAGGTGTTGGAAATCCTTGGAGTCCATGAATGTCTCTCAAAAAGGCGTAATTATTTCCAAAAAACTGCTGGCGTGGCAGTCCATTGACAACGTGGGTATGATGGTTAATTAGAGGACTTGGGCGGAATGCATTATTAGAGGTGGGGGTTGGTTGCACAAGGCTGTTTCCTACTGGTTGATATGACTGGGGAGACAAATGATGGCGAGAACCGTCCAAAGTGGACACCTGTGTAGGATACGGGACCAAAGGACTGGAAACTGGGGCAGTAGGTGCGGGTGAAAAACCATCATTAAAGAAGTTGCCGAGAAGTTCAGGGCCACCGCTAGAGCTACCTCCAGGAGAATGACTTTCATAAGAGGGAGTGTAGTAATTTCCAGGTGGAGCATTAGTAAACGGCTGGTACTGAGGTTGATGCTGGTATTGTGGTGGTGGAGGTTGTTGGGGTTGATTGTTGAAAGGGTTGAAAAAATAAGGTTGATGCTGACTCACCACCATCTTTGGTGTCAGGATTGCAAGGAAGAGCATCAATGTCATCGTGACTTGCTTAGGCGTAGTCATCTAAAAAATTAAAATTTCAATCCGTAAAATCAACTCAATAAAAAACTAAAAGCTTTTAGGAAGTAAAATGTCTCATAACTCAATCATATCATTGTTCATTTAAATTTATGACCAGTATAAAACTTTACATCGCTCCAACATACATGCATCTGTATGATGCGATTTATCTCTCAGATAAAAATAATAAACAAAAGTGTCTACCCATATCGCACTTTTTATCAAACAGTATACATAACAATAATATATGTCCAACTAATTCTATTATTTATAGCGTGACCTTAAACCTTTGTCACATGTGTACGAAATAATAAAAGTCTCAGTCTTCCTTCATTCTTTTGTTTTTTTTTATATTCCAACAAAACAAAAGTCACAATCAGTCAGCATTGTAATTTAATGAACCATTGTTTTTAACACCACCACATGCATTTCATCAAACGAGATCACTTTTTTTTTAATTGGAAGATATTTGCATACCTTTGTAATTTGGATGCCTTGCATATCTTTAAAATATACAGCAGTAAGTAATACTGACTCAGTATATACTTTTTTTTATTTGATTGAGTGAAGCAATCAGAGCTCAACGTTGAAATGACATTGATCGGAATTTTCGCGTAAAATGCAGAGATTGTGCATACCAACTGCTAAGGATCATCAAAGAAGTCACGGTGGAATTTTTTCTTGCATCATTTTTTTTTTGGAGGTGACATAACATGATATTATTACCTAGAATATAATACTCATCATGACCAATGGTGTTGAGATGACTAATCAGTTTCATTTTAAAGAGCTTTATTTGTGTTGCCTGCCACGCCATGCATACCACACGCCTAAAAATATATAATATAGGTAATATCCGGCCCAGCAGGTAGTTCGGGATTATATATCATGATCTCTTTTATTATTCTTTTATCTTTGCAAAGATAAAACCTTTTTTCAGCCTTGACAGCAATTAAGCTCAATTAATATGCGGTGATGACTGTGCCGCCTTCTCCTTGTCGCCGTGCTCTACATACATTTCATAATAATAATAACAATCTTTACATTTTTAAAAGTGTTCCACACGTTTTCATTTTCTTTTTTTTTCACTCAAAATTTAATGAATGAATGAATGACAAGGAGTGCAACGTAGATTTAAAATACTGTTATGTATGCAGTAATAAAAACAACCCTTTAAGATGATATACTATATATATAAACCTGAATAATATAATGTATACCTAAACGTAAACATCATCATCATCATATGCATTTTCTACGCAGCTGCTTTATCAAAACACAGGATCGCACGAAACCCATTACTCGTAATTAACGACGAATGCCACCTCAGATTATTGTTTTAACAGTTTTACCTTTTACCTTGTCTATGTACTTTTGTGTTGTAAAAATTATATAATGTGTACCCAACAACTAATTTGAAATGACAAAAAGTGTGAGCCCAATTTGACAAAAATATATTAAATAATATATTTTGAGTTCCTGCAACTGTGTGACTGATATGTGGTGGTTTGCAAAACTTTTTTTTATATTCTTTTTAATTTCATTATTACGGCTGTTGTTCTTGTATCTGACTCAACTTGTGCAAAAAAAAGTCATTCATTTTTTTTACATGTTACGTTACATATTGAGTGCGGTGGGTTGGGTTAAATTTTACCGTGTGTGATTTCAATTTGTAGTAGTTTTGCATTGCGTGTGCGTGAGTAGTCAATGTACCTACTTGTCTTTTTATTTCATGCGTACACAAAAAGCGAATGATATAACTTTTGACTGGATTTGTAATTCATTTTTTTTATGAATGACGACGATCCTTAGTTCCATGCGACTTGCGTTATAACGTATTATAACAGAATGATAATTTATGGCAAACGATGTACCATGATGGCTGGTGGCGTTGCTATTTGAATTTGAATGTCAGAAAAATTCGAATATTTTACAGAGATTAGCAACTTGTTGGATGGTAAAGTGGAATGAAAAATGCAAATTCGATAAATTAAGTTGACTATTGAGAGTTGTAATTACACCTGTCGAGAAATATGTTTCGTCTTTTTGTTTAACAAGTTTTGTGTCATTAAGTCAACTGATCAACAAGGCACAATCACTCGCTATCAAATCATTTGTTGCAATTGCAATAATGATGCGATATATGTGATTCAAACTAATTTATGCAAATGAAATTCTTAATTATTATAAATATGCAGACAGAATGCAGATAGACATTTATGCATACTACTGTATACATATAAAGAATAATAGGATTATCCTTATTGCAGCGATAGCAAAAAAAAAATGTAGTAAAAATTTTAATTGAAAATTCGTACATATTTCTTGCATGAACTGTGTCTTCCGTTCATTCATTCTTTTCGCTTGGTAAATCTGTGAAATTTAATGGCATTCGCATCTGTACATGATGTATGTACCTGTACCTCAATATATTCTAGCATATTCATATCATATTGTTACGATATATTTAAAGAAGCGATAGAGCAACAAATCAAAGATGAGTTGCAGATATTATTGGAAAAACTTCAAATTTTATTGCATCAATAATTATGAAGATGTGAATGACACGGCAGATCCATTAATATTCTTACATAATAACATCAGTACAAGATGGCCGAATGTCAAATTGAAATATATTGGGTCACAGTCAAATCAAAGCAATTATTATTATCTTGATGCGGCGATGGCAGGAATGTGTAAAACAATAAATTTTTATTTAAATGCGAGTAAAAAACAATATCAATTGGTCATGTAGTAATAATAATAATAATAATAAAATAAATAAATGTAATGCACGCTCATCTACAAATCATGCTACAAAGAAAGGAGCCAATCTGCTATTGGCCTAAAACCGTGCTTTGTGTACGGTCCCACCATGTGGGACCTAGTTCATAACTTGAAAATTTATTTGAAATCTGTCGATCTATTTTATAACCGAAGAAATATATGAAGTTCAAGAACCTACATTAAATCCACATATTCATCCATCTGACAAATTGGCAGCTACATTATATTCGGTGGAGTATAATTCTTTATGAGACATAATTTTACTTAAGAGCGTCAAGGTTACACTCATTCTATATTGATATGAAAATAGCAGATCAGTAGCAT
>JAHZNC010006226.1:0-62694 GCA_027744095.1 Zhuqinia jingwanae
GGAGTCAGGTGTGATGTGTGCTGTAACGTTTTTGCGCGCGGTGTGCTGAAAACCAAATCGGTGTGCTGGAGTCAGGTGTGCTGTGTGCTGGGGTCTTTCTGCCATCAAATTTATACTTTTATGAAAGAATTTTAAGTTGATTGCCAGAGGTTGCCAGAGTGACGGTGGCTGGGGTCACGGTTGAGGGTTCTCAGAGTGACCGTTTTGCTGGAGTGACGGTTGTGAAAAATGGTAGAGATTGCTGGAGTGGCGGTTGATGGTTGCTGGGGTGATTCCGCCTCCCTACCATCAACCACATAAGACAGTTGTTTTGTTTGCCCATTTGAGGCTACACAGCTGTTAGTTGTGTATTGGTTTTTTGAACATAGAAAAGCCAAATGTTGTTTTTGCCGCATTTACAACAATCCATGAACAATCCTACGGGGATGAATGATATTCAAGTGTTAATTTACCCAGGTGTGATGATGCTGTACTGTGTAGTATTTTTTGTTTGTTTTGTGATGACAGACTAATTATAGTTGAAATTACGCTTAGCATTTATGAATGTGTTGTAAGGTTAACAATTGGATGCGTTTTTAGTAGTGAAAATGAAGTATTTATGTTTACTTTGTAAATGCAGTTGATAATCTTTACAATCAGAATCAGTGAACTTTTAGGAATATATGAATGCTCCAGATTTGTAACTTATTATTATTATTATTTATATATTATTTATTTTTTACTAATCTTTTAAAATTTAAAATACATATATATTATTATTCTTTATAACTTATAATATCATATTAAACAGTAAAATTAGCTCTGAAAAGATTTTATACGACATCGCTCCAATTTAGGGAGAAGGAGATGACTGTAACGTTGCAGTTTGTGTGCATCCGAAGGGAACTACAAGGTCCTCGCAATGTTCAACTCGGATGGAATGAAGCGCTTCTTCTATTTCTGAAGTTGCCCAGGCCATCTAGAGAAAATAGAAAATGTGCAAATAAAACGTTTAAATTAATTGTTATTAATTATTTACATAGCTAAAAATGTATAGTAAATTTAAAATGGCATACCAGGTCTAAGTCTTCTTGAGAAATTAACTGTACGTTTAGTTGCTTTTCCGGTATTGGTACATCACATAGAAGTATATTATGGCCTCGCAGGAGAGCTGGCGATAACGCTTGAATCTTTTGCAAATAATGTCTACTTCTCTCTTGAAATTCCCGTTGATCTAACGAATGTGAGCCCGAACCAGATACATCTATCATTGCGGAAGCAGTCTCTTGTAAAATTCTTTGTAATTCATCTTCCTGGCCTCTGATAGGTTGCCCATCCGGACCTGCTGTAACCGAGGACCTGGAATCACTGTACAAAATCCATGTCAATCGTTTTCAATCCTTATGAATTTCTGTGTATGTACATATATTATATAATTTGGGATACTTGCAAGTTCGTACCTATTGGGGACTCGAACAACAGGAGTTGAGTTGCTCACAGGGTCTCTAAGCAGTTGTTGCCTCTCACTGGACTCGCCACCTTGCGCGTCATCGTCATCTTTACAGCTGAAGCAACAACCCATTATTTTCATAGTTGGCGTACCACCTCTATTGACACTTTTGTAATTTGATCCCTTGCAATTAATAGCTTAACCCGTTGCACATGGATTTTTTTTCATCACTCTCACTATACGAACTTATCACTTGTGCAGTTGTTTTAAGAAAGTACCACTTGATAGATTCAGGTCATTAACAGTCAAGTCCAGGTCCCAATGTTTCTTTCCGTTTTCATTTTACATCAGGAATGAAAATGCAAATTCTTCTGAAATTAAACAAAATCGGCACAATTAGCTCGACAACAATCAGTTGAATAAAAAAATATTCAAATTAGGTAAATAACATGGAAAGGTGACAGTGGCAGATACATGAGTTGTCTTTTACGCAACTGGCGTGTGAGGCAGAGTAAAATCATTTGATATGTAATTACATTACTAATTCAGCAACATTTCAAGCACATAATTATGTATACATGGATAAACCTGGTTTGATTAATGTTATTCTGCTACTTCATACGAAAATTCTAGTAGACTAAAACTATATCATAATCTAAAAGCTTTGAGGGGATCACGCCTACCGAGTGATTGAATAAAGGTGAATCAGAAATCCAAAGAAGCATAATAATTAAACATTTGTATTTTGGATACAATGATGAACGAATTCAAACTGAAAACATTATTGCTGAAAAGTTGGGTGTTCTTACATACGACGAAAAAACAGTTGAGAATGTCATGCAAACTCCAGTTTTTAGCGATGATTTTCACAATTTATGCAGTGGTAGTAAGGGGGATATGTACATGATTAATTTAACTTAAAACGTCGTTTGACTGCACACAAGGAAATCAACATAGCAATATTATATTATTTGTGACCTCAATTTCATTCCAATAAAAATATTTTAAGTATTTTGTAACTGCCAATATAATGTTGGCTGGCACCAATACATCTGCCTTATTATTATTATTATTATTACGTTAAATTACATATACCTATACATGACAGGATAATTTGCAATTGACAACATCCTTTAGTTGCAAACATGCTAGTGCATGAAATTCTTCGGTAATGTCTAGAATTGTTATTGTAGCAATTTGGGTGCTCATTGCTAGCACAAATTTAATTTACCAAGTTTGAAAATGTGCAATGTAAAACATTGTAGGCTTTGTCAGCATTTTTACCGTATTTAAAAAATATTCAATTTTGAATTTCTCGCTTTGTCTTGAATTCTAATATTAAATAGAAAAGAGACAATTTATTATTGTATTTGTACTACACATTCAAATCTTTAAGTATAATATGAACCAACTATAACTGTAAACAAAACATGAATTTAAATTTTTATTTTTCATTCCATAATAAATATTATTTACGCATACTAGTAAAAGAAGCCTTTCGACATTTGCGCAGAACTCAAAACAAAGTTAACTACTAAATATTATTTTAGACAACTATTTTAAAGTCAAATTTGAAAACGCGGGTACATAATATATTTAATATACAGTATATAATGTAATGTAAATCCAGTATAAACTTTAATAAAATGCCTCATTAGCATCACAAACCGTTCACCTTTCTTCGACAACAATATGTTTATTATTTTTTATATCCAACAACTAGTCGTCAAATAAAAAGAACTGACAAGCACAAATATTTATATTCATTGACCTGATTTTGAAGTAACCTAAACTATCGAGACGTGTCAAAATTGACAAAAATAAAATCGCGATTTTTGCACGGTAAAAAGCTAACTAATCCATTTTATCCTCTTGCACGAGTTAGTTAAAAAATAAACCTGCACAATTAGTTGTTCCAACCAATATATATTAACTTCATAATTAAGCACTTCAATTGCTCAGTTACCAGTATAATTTTGCCAAAGTTCGGAGGGCCCAGCCAGATAATGATGACGGAAAATCTTCAATTGTGGTATTGCTTTTAATTATACAGTAGTGCACCTCACATTTAAATCATGTTGTGACAACTTGGTTAAGTTTAGCCATCCGGAAATCAGTCTTGTAAAGTGATTAATTAATTGTTGACTGAAAAAAGTGTCAAACGTTACATGAACAATTATTTTACATTGAAGTGTGAGAGTTTACATCAAAATAAAAACCAGTTGCGTGTTGTGTTGGTGATTTACCACAGGTGATTGAGTATCTAACTTATCGTCTTGATGCTATGTTACTATGTTGTGATAAACAAATAATGATAACTAGACAAAACAAAAAGTGTACACAAATCACGACAACAAATCAGTACACACATATCTGTTCTACCTGACCGTGTCACAACAGAAACGACAAGTTTTTTTCCACACAAACTCTTTTGAGATGAAACTACATTTTTTGTTTGATGTATTTGGTGAGTCCAACGAAACTTTTACCAACGGAAGGCGTTTATTATTTTTCTTTTAAATATATGTTTATCTGTGGTTACATCAAGTTTGATATATAGGGACTCAATATAAATATTTGTGAGAAATAAACATGTAGTTGTAATTTGTATCGAATTGTTTTTGTGAGTCCAACATCACGGATCAGCCATTCCCAATGCTCAATCCCTGGCATCTCGTCGTGGAAAGCAAGGTTGTAGTAACAACAACCGATGATGTGCACCAAGGCAAGGTTCAGTGTATGCCCTCTGCTTGTGTCGTATGTCGTATTGCCGACTTGTGTAGATATATATACATACCACGTTTACTTGGTACAAGATTTACAAGTTCCATGTATGCCAATTACCAACTGCATACATACCCAAAATCAGAGTAAAAACCAGCAAAGTATTTTTTTCTTTCTATTCTTGCTACCATCCAAGGCATGCATGCTACACATTTTTGAATGATTCAACCCACACAGGGAGATCATTACCATAATTATAAATATTCACTATGTATTTACAACATAGGTAATATATCATCGTAAAAAGGAAAAGCTACGACATAAATAAATATCGATAATGAATGGTTTGATCTATTGGTCACTAGTCATTCATTAAATTACCGTCAAATCATCATCCATGTAAGTAAAGCAAGCATGTTTTGAACATTTAAAACTCATCCAGTAATACTGGAATTCATGAATGTATGTAGGTGGTATGTAATGAAATAAAATATAAGATTACAGATTATGATAGGCGTCTATGATAAATTTGACTAGGATGCAGCTTAATTATTACATGCCGAATCAAATTTCTTATGATGACTATTTTGAACGACTACTCGTGTCATTTGCCATACTACGTCGAGTTGATATATGTCAATGCTTCTTAATTTTGAGTGGTGCGGCGGTATAATTTTTTACCATAATAAAATAAAAATCTTTTGAATGAATTTTTATCTCGTTTTGTCCATGTCTTCAAATAGGGGTTAGACACAAAATGGAATAATTTGTGAACGTCGTATACAAACACAACCAAGCAAGTATCCTCCTGTCATGCCTGCTCATCCATATTCTCGAAGTTTTAATACTGAAATTTTATTGTGTTTGATTTTTTTTCAACAAAGTTGCATAATATGCTGTAGCATTGCATTGGTAGTAAATAATCATAATCATCCATAAACAAATAAAATGACGGGCGCCAAATATCCTTGTTTGATGGATGTTTCATTGGATTTACATATACATATTTCAAAGAATCGTAAATTCTATTTTCAATATTTATTTACTTCTTTTTTTCTTCTTGATTTTGCGCTGTGCAGATGCAAAATACACCTAGTGTACTCAAATTGTAAGTTTTTCTGCAGTCTTTTAACCTGCTACAAATTACTAATAAATAATGCTACAAACTAAACTTTAGACAGGGCACCGCATCGCAATAATGGAAAAAATAAACAATAAGCATGGGATTATATGCGTTTTAAACGTGTAAGCATTATGTAAAACACTCATGCGTTTAAATCAAACAATACCTTGCTACATAAAAAAATGTATCATGATAATGGAAGGAAACAATAATAACTGTTAATGAGGTTACCTTTAACAATGACAACAACAAACAACAATGTACATAGATGATAAATAAAATGCTATCTATATGCATGGAATGATGAATGATGTTTCTTATGAAAACAATAGAAGCCAGTGAAAATTTGTAAGGCAGAGCTAGTATGTAAATGTACACTTTTATGCTCATATGTAACTTCATTTCATGATGTAGCCTTTTCGACGTAACATTTTTTTTGACGAAAATAGGTGGAAAGGATTAATGACGACGCGACGATGAATGAGTAACGCTGCATTGTTGAGTGGACGCGTTAAGCACAATACAGGCAAGCAAGATAGAGTAACAAGGTGATGTGATAATATTACATGTAAAATGTACCGTTCGGTTTATAAAAATATGGCAGCAAATCAAATCTGGGGCTATCTATCCTTCGTTTCACATTGCACGTAAATACAACGTAGTGGAATAATAAACGAAATAAGACCAGCGTATACCTGTCTATACTATTTTATTTTCTTGTTTGTATAGGTTTGATGCGTCGGATTTCAATGATATTGTAGTGTAATAATAAAAATAATGCTGAATGAAAGAGATCCCGTCTCAGAATCTCAACTTGCTACTTTAATTTAGAATTGACTTACCTACACGTTGTAATACCATGAATTTGAATACACTTTTGTTTAAACAGATGTGTGGCTTACTTACTTAGTATTGGTAGGGAGGCCGAAGATGATGAATTTTCCTATAACATCATCTTCATCAGCACTTAAAAATCAATTGACGGGAGGTGTAAAAAAGTGATGTAAAGCCTATTATTAAACTGTCGGTTTTTTTGTGACAAGTTTAGTTTATTCGAAACACACAACATCCTATGCAGTGTGTAGTGTAGGGATGTAAAGATTCTAAAAACCAGTACGTTCACTTCGAAATAATGTACATTGCGAAAACTGTAATAATCAGCTATTTGCAGATATAATAAAATATTATTATTTATTCGTGCGCGTCTGTATATAACATGATTTGACACTGCAAGACGTTAGTTGAAGTGACCTGGTGTTCTGTGGCCCGAGAAATTGTGTACTTACCCTCTCCAAATTGTAATAAAATGTTGATGATACTATGTTGCTAACTTCCAATTATATTCCCGAGATAGATATCAACATTTTGTATGGACATACATACGGTACGGTTTTACCCAAATTTTAAATTAACATGCCCTCTATGAAATGTGACAAAGTATATATTTTTAAAATCTGAGTACGTCATACCTCTACTTTAAAAAAAGTAGAAATCTGGCTGTTTTCAAAGCTAAAATTCTGGCATATTGATGTACAAGTTCATGTGTTTTGAGTGATTTGTTCGGATTGTCATTAAAGTCCCAACTTGTGCCATATAGAACTGGTCTAATTGGTATGACCCACTCATAAATCAAGGCGCCACGCGATTGACGATTCGCAATGACATTGTTTTCTCAAAAAATTATGCAATTTTTTATTTAAGAAAAAAAATCATAACATTGCCTTGAAACCTAGGGTGGAAAAGCAATTCATACTACACCAATTAAAATTTTGTAACTCATTGCTGTGTACCATACACATATCAAAAATTGTTAAAATAATAACTTAGCAAAAAAGCGATCAAATAGAATGTGTCGCCTGAAAAAAGTTGAAATAATGTAATATCTGTATTTTGATGGTTTGTTCACCCCAGATATTTTAAGGTTCGAAATACATGGCTGTGTACAAGATTTGTACATAAGTAGCTGTCAAAAGTGTGTAAAAATTACGAGTAGTTAAATAATGTAGCTCAGTTACGTATGCACACTGTTATGTACATTTTACGGTGCAAAAAGAGACCGGGCCCATTTCAATTGACCTAAATGTTTGTACAATGATTATATGTCGTATTCATGATTCAATTGTTCCTTGCCCATAATATGAAAAATGGGAATGAGAAAAGTTCAACTGCTTAAGCAGTACATGTGACTTTGTGCGGTGGTGTATTTCATCACTTGTCAGTTGTTGATCTCAACAGAAAACAACAAAAGGTTAATTTTTACGTAAGTATAATTTTTTTGTTTGTATCCCAATCTGGTTGTTGCATTAGCTCTATTTATAGCAATGCTGTAAAAAATACGAGCATCTCAACTACTCACGTATTGGGCTTAAAAAATATTCCTTTAATTTGGTACATATGTATTTAGTATTTTTTACTAATTGTAAAAACCGTCACGCTCGTTTCTTTATACTTTCAGTTTGTCTTCCGACCGGCCATTCATTCAAATTTACTTGAATTTAAATTGCGATTGTTTTTAAATTGTAGTTTTCCGAGTTATAACATGTATACACACACAAATACATGCAACTTTGTGGGGGAAATTACCTTTTAGCCTTTTATAAATCATGAATGTTGGTTGGTGCATTTGGATTTGAGTGCCTTGGTGCTTCAAAGTCCACAAATTTAATAGGCTTTCTTGAAAAAATGGCTCACCGAGGTTTTATGAAATTTTTGTGGTAAAATTTGTGGATGCAAATCAATTGCAAAAACCTTTTCAAAATTTAAAATAGCAAATTTCGCGGTTCGATCCTACAGCGTTAAAAAATATATAATTCGTCCTTCTGTTAGTTTCTTCACTGACAACTGACTCAAAAGTTCATTTTGTTGCAGCATTGTACATATGACCTTCAATAGATTACGAGACCACAAACAGAAAATTGTAAAATCGCTTTTTCATATTATACCACAAGCTACCTTTGAACGACGATATATAGTATGTTCATGTCCCATAAATGTTGCAAAATATAATTTCCTAAATGTCTCATATACTGAGCTGAAGAACGAACTACAAATTTGAGTGAAATGGTTCTGTTAGAACCTATACAGGTGACAGGATATATGAATTATTGCTCAAGACTCGGGTTTGGGTCGAATTAAATATTTTCTCCAAAGTTGAAAGTATATTGGGATATTTCATTATTTCTCTATTTATAAACTAATTCATCAGCAAACATTTTACATGAAGATGATATGACGACACGCACTAATGCATGCGTGCATATTGTGCATGCTTGTAAATGGAGTTTAAGGTTGTGTGTGATTGGGTGATTATTGCTTTTCATTTCTCAACGTAAATAAAATAAGCTAGGAAATGAAGTTGTTACCTATCAAGTGAATATTGCATTGTAATGCTGTATAGTGTATATGTAGGTTGTTTTGACATACATATTTATGACCATCTTAATGTTTTTGTTTCATTAACATTTTTTCCAGATGAACCAGAGCTTGACCATGTTATGAGGAGGGATTATGAAGAATTCTGCTGTCTGGCAGTCAGCTATTAAATACAATAACTGAACGGTAAAGCCGGTTAGGCAGGCTGAAACTGAGGAGGACTGGCAAAGGAATATAGGAATGTGCTGAAGATGAATATACAAATGAGTTGTTATCCGAATAAATGCTAATGACATCGGAAAACGCAGCAATAAGCACAAGTGTTCATTCGTACGATACATATTAGTTGTAGCAAACTTTGAGCAATAATATTTTGTGTTGTAAATTTATCTTGAGATGCTAGAAACGAGCTGTCCCCCAAAATTAGTACGTTATATGGACAAAATTATATATGGAGCGTAGAAAGGGAGAGTCAACAGCATCATTTTTCTAAGCACTTTTGTCTTTCATCCTGAAACGAAGCATCATTCTCTTCGCCTGCGCCTTCCAAAGACGCAGTTACATATTTTTTGAAAGCAATAGGGGCAAAATATTTTGCATGAAATACAGTGGTGTAAAAGCTGTTTTATTTTTTATGCATTGGTGCAAATATAAGAGAACTTTTAATTAGTTACTGCGATTGTGACATTGTGCTCGCTACAAATATTTTACGTTTTTAAACCTTTAAAATTAAAACGACAAAATGAATTGTCCCTTCTGGTGCACTGTCTCACTACTTCTCCTGGTGACGTGGATAGGGGCAATTCCAACTAGCACGTCCGGAGATCTTCCAGATAATCTGAGTAAATGGTGGGACCAAGTTTCGCAAAGTTACCCAAGGTACACTAACACAACCAAAATCCTGAATGAATTGAAAGCAGCGTATCCCAATCTGGTTAACGTTTACTCAGTCGGGAAATCTGTTCAAGGGAGGGAAATGTGGGTAATTAATTTGAGGGCGAATATGCAACAAGAGAGGAAGCTTCTGCAGCCTCCCATGAAAATTGTTGCCAATATGCATGGTGATGAAACCGTTGGTCGTGCGTTGGTGTTGATGCTCGCCGTTGATCTCTTGAAAAAATTTGAAGCAAATGATCCCAGGTAAGCTGTTTAGCAATTACTAACCTTGGTGTTTGATGTCAATTTCAGTTGTTTCAATTATTATTGAATTATTGTCAAAGAAAATTTGATATATTGTTTATTTAGAGTGGTTCAACTTCTTAACACAACTGATATTCATCTGATGCCATCAGTTAACCCTGATGGTTACGAGGCTGCCCCAGAAGGAGGCTGTTCCCCTGACCCGTTCAGAACTGGTCGCCAAAATGCTCATAAAAAAGATCTGAACAGGAACTTTCCTGACCAGTTCGTTGTCGCGAAAGACGATGATGCTGCTTTGATTAAAGACCGCGAGCCTGAGACGCTTAACATGATGAAGTTCATTTCCACAAATGATTTTGTACTCTCTGCCAACCTTCACGGGGGTTCTTTAGTGGCTTCCTACCCATACGATTCCGTTTCTAGGTCTATTGAGTAAGAGCAAATTTATACTGTCGCTAGTTTTATAAAAATACTGAAGATTCTGCATTCTAAGCAAAAAAAAACCTGGCTGACTCGACTCTTTTTGTAGGAGAAAACCAGCGTATGAGGGCTTTGGTCAACTCAGCCTTTCACCCGACAACGATGTTTTCGTGTCCCTTGCCAAACTTTACGCAAGCAATCACAAAACAATGACCTTATCAAATTATCAATGCAAGGGCGATAAATTCCCAGACGGTATTACAAATGGTGCTTATTGGTACAACGTACGAGGTACGTGGGTTGGTTTTATGTTCGCTTTTTAAGTCTGTAGATGCAATTTAAAAAAAGCGATTTTCGAGCTTTGTCAACATTTGCAAATGCATTTTATGTGTACTTTCAAAAGGGGGCATGCAAGACTTCAATTACGTCCACTCAAACTGCTTTGAAATCACCATGGAACTTTCGTGCTGTAAGTTTCCAGCGGCAACTACACTGTTGCACGAATGGGATATCAATGAAGAGGCCTTGTACAAGTTCATTGAAGCCACTCATATGGGAATCCGAGGCTTGGTTAAGGATACAAACGGAAAACCGGTGGACGGAGCAGAGATCATCATCGAAGGGCACAATCATACAGTGAGAACAACGAAACATGGAGAATATTGGAGGCTCTTGGTTCCAGGCAAATACAGAGTTAGCGTCTCCGCGATACGGTAAGTGGCGAAGGCGAAATAGTTGCAACTCTGCTTGCAAACTTATGGTAGCTTTTTTAGCTTGGTTGGGCTTGTAACTAACTATTGTACTTTATGCACGTTAACAGATATGAACCTGCTCAAATGGTTGATATTGAAGTGGGATCAGTGAATATAGGAAAACCTACCATTTTAGATTTTACTTTAACTGAAGCACCTACTAGCAGATCAGATCAGTCTCTGACAGCCCAAGCATCCATCAACGGTAATTTGATTTTAACTTTTGCAGTTTTATCGATGGCTAGATTCATCGAAACCTTTTAATTTACCCAAGTATTACTTCCGGTTCTCGCGAATCAAAGTCATTTATATTTAAATATATATTACAACGAAAGTGTATTATCGAAGAAATAATCGACACCAATTAAGTTTTTTTTTAAATTGCATGCAACATAGTGCCATAAATAGCAAGTTTAATTGTCTGTATTTTAAAACAAGTAACTGTCAAGTCTGAAGTTTTAAGTAAACAATAGTTGTGTGTCACGAATTGACACATGGGATTTTTATTATTATTTACATTTACACATAGGTATTACGTTGTGATATTTTACTTCGTCCAAGGAACATTAAAGAAATATGTATTATTTTAGTCAATTGTGGCTATGCAATTAAAAAGTTTTGTCTAAAATATTGTAACTGCATGCCTAAAAATACGGAATATTATTATATTTGAGATTACAAACTTCAATAAAAAACAGTAGACTTAATAGTGATAGTGATGCCAAGAATTTTTAAGTTAAGTAAAATACATGATTGTGATGTTAATGATAAATTGTAATTGCAGGATCCGGAGGTTAAAATGCAAATTTAATTAAAAGAAAGTCACGGATTTTAAAATATGATCAATATAATAATTCGACGTGTTGTCCTGTGTTCTCTAATTATTTCCGATATATATGTACTCATATTTTTCTTGTTAATGTTAAGGTGACACGCAAGTGGATTTCAACCCTGAATTTAAGCATCATGATTATGAGGAGTTAGAGGCATTTTTAGTTCGAATGAACAAAGAGTATCCTGACATTACTCGCCTTTACTCTGCTGGGAAGAGTGTGGAAAATAGGCAACTTTACGTTATGGAAATTTCTGATAATCCGGGAAGGCATGAACCTGGTACAAAAGACATATATCTATCATTCATTCATATTTGTAGAATACACGCAGTTAATTATGCTTGGCTTATCCTCTGCACTACAAATTCAACTAAGGCTTTTGGTTAGCTTTTGGGTACAGTATATCTATTTGTAGTGAGTAGTAAATAACGTAGGAAATAATTGGCATATATTTAGGTGAACCTGAATTCAAGTACGTAGGAAACATGCATGGAAATGAAGTTGTTGGTCGCGAGCTGCTTATCACGCTAACACAGTACTTACTCGTCAATTATGGAAAAAATGCAAAAATCACGCATCTCATTGACAATACTAGAATTCACATTATGCCCTCTATGAATCCTGATGGTTACGAGCGAGCTGTGGAAGGTAAAATAAAATTTGATTTCCAAGAATCACTCTGTACTCTGAGGTTTTAGAATGAACATTTTCTGTATGAATGTTTAATTTTTCGACCAAGATGATGAAGATACGGGTCGTGAAAATGCTCACCATGTAGATCTCAACCGAAATTTTCCTGACCAGTACGACGGTTTCATAGCTGAGCTTGATGAAGACGATTCTCGGAGATCCTCCCGTGAGAATCTTACTCCTGAACCTGAAACATTGGCTGTTATGCGTTGGATTAAGCAGTATCCATTTGTACTATCGGCAAATCTGCATGGAGGATCACTTGTAGCCAATTATCCCTTTGATGATAATCGTGAAATGAAAACAAAATATTCTGTATCTCCAGATGACGCAATTTTCCGTCAACTTGCCTTATCCTACTCACAGGTTACCGTTCATACCCATAAATTAATTGTTCACTGCTTCTTGTACTACAAATGACGCGAATGTTTAGACATTTAAAAATATCCATTATAATTTTTACATCAGACTCACAAGACAATGTCACAGGGTTATCCATGCCCAAAGATTTATCCGGATGAAAAATTCAAGGACGGTATTACTAATGGTGCTTTGTGGTATGTTATCCACGGGGGTATGCAAGATTGGAACTACCTGAACACTAATTGCATGGAGGTGACCTTGGAGCTAGGCTGCGTAAAGTATCCAGGAGCAAGTACATTGCCTCAATATTGGGATGAAAATCGAGCGGCTCTAATTAAGTTCATGGAACAAGTACGTTTACATATTTAGCTTTACAGCCAAACACCTTAGCTTTACTAAAATAAAATTAAAGTCTGTTTACTATTGTTGGATACTAGGTTCATACGGGAGTCAAAGGGTTTGTAACGGATGAAAACAATAATTTGCTAGGAGGCGCTAAAATCACAGTGGACGGAATTAAGCACTCAATCACAGTCGGTGATGATGGTGACTACTGGCGTCTATTGGCACCGGGGACATACAATGTGACTGCGCACTATAATGGGTAAACTAGTGTTTGCTTTTCCGTAGTGCAATAAACATACCGGTCTTGCGTTTCATGTCATATTTTTTCATATCATATTTAAAACTAACATGTCCAGGTATGAAAGCCAAACCCTACCAGTGATAGTCAAGCGCGATGTTGCAGAGTCAATCAATTTCACACTAAAAGTCATGGAAGCAAAGGAGTGGTCTTTCAAGCAGGATTTTGGAATCATGGAAAACGTCGATACTCAAAGCTTCACAGAAATTAGTCAGAAGAATCTGGAAGGATTCAGCGTTGATAATTATGATATTGTAGACTATCAACCCACAGAAAACGTGCACCATTTATTGATGACTGATCAGGTGTGATGCTCACCATAAGATTTTTTTTGCTCATAATCAAACGTTCATGTAGAACACTTACTCATTTTGTTGATATTTGTTGAATTCATTGTTGTTGTTTGCTGCTTTTTGCATTAACTGACCTGTTAATTTGTTCACTGCAAGACAATAAAACTAACCTTCTGTCAAAATTAAAGGTGGGGTCTCCAGATGATCTGAAAATTCATATAGGATTACTGGGAAGCGTCGTTGGAATGGGTGGTAACGAAGTCCTTGTCAAAATAGCTCGTCATTTGACATATGGGTATCGGAAAAACGATCAGCAAATTGTTAAAATATTGAAAAATGCCGTTATTCATTTCATTATCATTCCCGATGCGCAAACTGAATCTGGTAATTGATTATATTTTCAGCAATACCAATAATGTGTGCGTCTATTGCATTTTAAATCAAGCTCATAAATATTCATGCATAGGGAATGCAACATAAACCTATGTATCACATGCTTAATATATTACTAATTTATGCTTCATTAATTCACATGAGGACAGAACCGTGCATGGTCGATTTGGAGACGAAACGAGAATTAATTTCGGACTCTCTGGATTCCATTTCCCAAGTTTTACATGACATGCCATTAGATTTTATATTTGGCATTAGTTCCGGTGGCCACTTTTTAGAGTATGTACATGTATCTCTACAAACTGAAAAAAAATTCCTAGATGTATGTATGTATACTTCAGGAAACTCACTGCATATCATTTGTATCTGTCCTCAGATTTCCAGTGGAAGAAAAATGTGTATATGATTCTATACGCGACATCTTAAACCAGTTTACAAAGCAGGAAAAGTGTCCAGACAATTTAAACTCAACCATTCAACCTATCATTGTGAACCGACTAATTTCCAGAAACATTGTAAGTTTTAAAAAGCCTATTTTTGCTTCAAGTTTTTAAAATATCCTTGTAACCAAAAACAACTTTCGAATATGAATCTTTTGTTAGGTTCCAATTGGATTGTTTTGCTGTGACAATCCACAGCCTGCTGATGTCACCAATGCGTATATTAGACATTTACATCATATCATTGAAGTATTGTCGCTTTCACTGCAAGGTTTGTAAAATAATTGGAAAAATGTTGTTTGGTTTTTAATTATGTACTTTTTTCAGTCGAAAATGAATTGGCATGGGTTTTGTTTGGCACTAGGTATTTATGGTTCAACTCAGGATCAACATGGCACTCCTCTACGAGATGCCAAGGTGACAGTGTTTCTACCAAGTGGTACTAGTGAAATTATACACGTTAGCAAAAATTCCGGACAGTTTAGATACATGTTGGCTGAGGGTACTCATCACATTGTTGCGTCTATGGATGGTTATCAAAAGTACAAAGGAACGGTTCACGTTGCCCCAGGAACAATGACAAAACTGAAAATTGTGCTGGATTCTGGAAATGGAATTGGAAATGTTGTTGAGATAACAACTCCAAGCCATAGTAACCGTAACGTAAAGGAGTATGATTACTTTTACTATCCGAGGAAAAAGTTGCTCGAACTTAAGGATAAACATTCCAGACACTTTGACATATACAAGTGAGTATTTTCAAATTCTGCAGTTGAAAAATATACTGAAAAACAATTTTCACGTGAACTTACTTTTTTATGACACAGCTTTGAAAACGATGGCGAAGCACTTGCATTGCGAGTTGGCCATGATATTTGGCGAAAATACGCAATTCTGTTTGATGGGTTAGCAGTATCACCCCAAAAAATAGTTCCGTGGATTGAACAAACCGTTAATGGGATTTCACGACAATTGGAATCTACTACCGCTCAGTTGAATCTCTTCATGAAGGACGGAAACGGTATGACAAATGCTGATTTGTCAGTCTGAAATTATAATTGACAGTCGTGATATTTCTTATTAAAATATTAAATTATGAGTACATATATGAGTACATTATGTATTTTATTGTGAGGTTACATGTATAATACTTTACTATTTTTAGTTACAAAAGGGGGATTATCCTATGAAGCGGTGACCAGTTGGATTGACTTTAATCGGTTCCCAATTGTGTTTGACTTTATCTGCAGTGAGTCCTCTTCCGTCGACGCATGGACCTCTTATAGCAAACAGTTATCTCCAGATGATGCACAGGTTGCATTCAAACAATTTTTCGTGTTTTAATTTAAACTATAGTTTTAATAATAATTTATTAACCGTTGGCATAATTATCTTATAGGTTTTTGAAAAAATCAAATCCTATGTAAACTCAAGAGTTCTTAGTATCTCTGAGGAACATGAAACGACGCACTGCAAGAGTCGAGAAAATCTTGGATTTGCAAAAAGTTACAAGGTTGATTTGAAAGTATTTGTGATTAGCATAACACCTAAAGTTTAAACAATATATACTAATTTCTTGATTTGAAACGTATTCCAGACTATCTATGCAAAGACCCATTCCTTGATCTTCCCTGTGCCCATAACTTGTTGTAAAGAAAGATCGGAAATAACTGAGGCGAGTGTTATTAAACTTCTGGACTTTTTGCGTTTAATGCCTTCTGAAGGTGTACACGGTTATGTGACTTCAGCGTTGCATGAACCAATTCAAAACGCTAAAATTTCTTTTAATGGCAACGACACGTATACCATTGCCGATTCACTGGGCCATTTTGAGAAACCGGTACCACCGGGAGAATATGAAGTCACAGTAAGAATTTAAGTGACATGCTCTAATTTAAACTATTTGTGCGCATTTGTAGAAAAAAATTAATACTTCATGTTAAAATGATTCTCAGGTTTCAGCTGAAGGATACTTTTCTGGCAGCAGAATAATCAATGTTTCAACATCCACTTATACCAATGTACTAATCCCACTCCTTCGAGATGAAACAGTCTGGGGTCTATCAAGAATGACATTCGTCACATTGAGTGGTAATTTACACAATTTATTCTTACACCAAGAAGATGTTTCTGTATTGTAATTATACCCCAATTTAATATGAAGTACAAACAGATTTTGCAATGTTAATTAGTATTTATGTTATAATTATTATAGCATTTTTCTTCCTTGGAATGATGATGCTGTGTTCAGCGTGCTTCGTCATTTGCCGTAAACGAAGAACGAGATTAAATAGCTACGGATTTTTCCAAGCCAACAGCTCGTTAATTTTTGAAGATGAAGATGAGAAGCTGTTCGAAATTTCGAAGGCAAATATAATAGGTAAGAGACTCTCTTAATTACCACTCATTTTTACGCGGTCAAATTTGTGTTTGCATTTTGTGTTTTCGCAGAAAAGAAGTTCAGAATAGACACTGATGATGAGTCTGACGCCGAGGAGTCCATTGATGGAGATGAACTATTAACTGCTGGGATGAGACAGTGGACGAGAACATAATGATCTACAGTAGAATAATAATTTACATTATTTTAAGATTGAATATTTATCATGCTGGAAGCGCAGTTGTCATTCAACATTCTCTTGTATCACTGTCCTGTATAAATTTCTGTTGTTGTAACATTTTCCATGAGCAATAATAATAACTTCCATTAACTGTATAATATGTAACACCGAAATGACAAAAGTGTGGCCTTGGTGGTTAGTGCGAATGTGATTTATGGTGTAATCTGTAACGTTAGTACTCCTATAAATTATATGAGATTCCATTGTAATAAGGGCATCTAGTGACCCAACTTATATGTATGTGCCTCACCAATGAACTTGTATGGTATTACAATTTTCGATCTGAAAATCCTTTTGTTCAATTTTTGAGGTGTACTGATAAATATTTAGGGTACGAAATGGTTGTCGTGAGACAATTTGACATCTGTGATTCATAAATTATATTAACTATAGCTAAACGTAAATAATGCATATCATTACGTGTAGATGTTAGCAAATAATGTAAGGTAACTAAAAGGCAACTTTAGGTACTGTCGATTATATACGGTGTATATATTATCATCGTGCTACATTTTACAACGGTTGTTAAATAAGTCAACTCCTTAAATGCTAGTGTTATCAGTTTGTGGAATTTTTAAAGAAGCAATCTAATTTCATGCTAATAGACGACCTGTATACGACAATAAAGGGAAAATGTTGTGTAATTTTGATAATTTAGTAGTATTGCTATATGATGGACAGGACTATGGACTCCAATAATCTCTCTTATCAAATGAGAGTTAAAACGTTTATTAATTGTTTCCTGTTTCCATCTTGCCAACCGACCATAAGCACCACATAGATGAGAGAGCTATTATAGAAAGTCATTTCCAATTACTTCGTTCAATTTTACGCTGGAGTCGAACTTACTTATGGTGCAAATAATTAGTGTGCTGTAGTACTGCTTGTGAAAAGTACAAGTGTATAGTGCTAGATGAGTCTTTTTTGTTATTATTAAATTGAATAGTATTCTTTAGTCTTTTACTCCTTTCTCCAATGTTGTTGTACTATTTGTAGCGGTACTTTAGCCAGATGTACAAATTAACCTCTCAGATCGTTAACCAAATATTAATCTATATACATATTAATTAACTGAACATACCGTTTTAAAAGAAAAGTCGTGTTTAACATAATTAATCAAAAATTGGTGACTGATTTTCTGTACACAAACCTTTAGTCCGAAATTAATACATAGAGTGGAATGTTTCTTGTTATTTTTATGTCTTTTTTCTATAAATGTTGAAAAAAGCTGATAAATAAATAAATAATAAAAATTGTCGTTAAAATCTAAGACGTGTGATATTTGTTGTGAGCATTTCATTTCATTGCAGCATTACTTGTACATATCAAGGTCATATGAGCAAGTTTCCACATTATACAATATTTCTCATGAAATTCTTTGTTGCTTGAAAGCTATGACATAAACTTCATGATTTTGCTTCAGGCAATCATCATCGAATTCCTTGTTTTAGGAGTACACCACCCAGTAAATAGATAGGTATGTATATTTCACCTGGTGACAGTTTCTCGATTAGCATAATATCATAGAAACTGCACTGCACATGTGAGAGCAAATCTTCGAAACTGGTTTTTAAACACAAATCGTAGATGACAAGATTATAATAAAAAAATACACTTTAATAAATGAGATGTACCAAATTCATGCACACCTGTGATACAATCGACAACACATGCATTGGCATTTTTAATTTTTAAAGTGTGTATTCCCTGAAACTCCTAAAATGTTAAAAATTTGAATTTTCATAATCACAGCAAAAAATTATTTAATAAGAATTTCCCAATTAAATTTCGTGATAATATTGACTGCGCTAATTAATTAGATCCATATAAAACACAAACATGTTTCGAAATTCAGGTCGGATTACTCAATTGGCTTTCAAACTATGTCAACTTAATTTCCATCATAAAACATTTTCACCTGTTTTCATTGTCCGTAGCCTCAGTGCTACTACTACACTACTACATAGTACTGGGCAGCAACAGGTAGTTTGCAATACATCAACGGTCAGTAATGACGTTGATAAAGAGAACTACAGGAAGACAATAGCCCCATGGCTAAAATTTGGTGAATACAGAAAAGGCCTCCTTTCACATTTATCAACGTTTGAAATTTTACGAGCTCTCCTGGTTCTCCAGTTATGTTCTTATGATGTCATTGTGGACAAGAGTACGCAGGTATTAAAACGAGACATTTCCATTGAAAATTAATTTGATTTTTCTTTGATGCAGTGAAACACTTATTTGTTGTAACACATAAGTTGTATTTGTGTTGTCACACTCACAGTTGTTGAATTTTTCCAAAAGATTTGGAAATTTGGCTGAATTCGTGGTGCGAAAAACATTCTATGACCAATTTGTTGGTGGAGAAGAAACAACACGCATGAAAAAAGTTGTCGACTTACTCCATCGGAGAGGACTCACATTAATGGTTGCTCCCGTTTTGGAGGAGGATGTTGAAGATGAGAAATCAGCCAAGTAATATAAATAGCTTTTAATGAAATATTTAAGTCATCTCACACATCTCTATATGATATAAGTTACCCCATGTTTTTATTCACAACTTTGTTCACAAGTTATGTTTACGACGAAAATGTCAGTACCTTGAAAGATATTGCACGGATGGCATCATCGTTGGACAAGGAAAAACCAATTGTGCAGCTAAAATTGTCCGCAATAATGCCAGCAAAAACTCTTGTATAACCATTTATTTGATTGACAGATTTGAATTTTCAAAAATATACAAATGTGTTGCTGTTTAAGATGTTGGTACGGAATTGACTCTCATTTATATTTACCCGTTTGTCTGGTAGGAACAAGTAAGTATGGCAATAGCAGATAGCTGGGCTGATGCCTCAAAATTGACTAATGTGGTCGAAGAAATGTACACAAAGTTGGATGGGGATGGGGACTGGACGTTTCTTCCTGGAATTTCCAAAGAAGACAAAATACACTTTGTGAATGGAATCAGGCGAGCCGATGAATTTGG
This sequence comes from Zhuqinia jingwanae, assembly GCA_027744095.1. Taxonomy (NCBI): domain Eukaryota; kingdom Metazoa; phylum Arthropoda; class Collembola; order Entomobryomorpha; family Paronellidae; genus Zhuqinia; species Zhuqinia jingwanae. The sequence continues at coordinate 20,223 of JAHZNC010006226.1, forward strand.
TATGTCATGGAAAAATTCGCATTTTCAAGTAAACTGATTCTCCATTAAACCTAATATTTTGTATGAATGAATGTGAATGCATATTTTGGTAGTACAACTTTCAATGCAATTGGGAGTAAAGATTTTGGTGGATGCAGAATTTTATTCTTGCAAGAATGCAATTTCAGCGATTGCATTAGCTTTAATGGCAAAATATAATGGACAAAGTTACGTGGTTGGGGATACTATTCAGGGTTATCTAAAGGTAAGCCTAGCATTCTATGCTGATATTTACAATTAATAGGTTTCACAGGAAGAAACAAATAAATAATTTGGGGAAATGTGATACATACAACAGGACGCGAAACGAACTGTTGACATTGAATTAGAGGTAATTGGAAGACACCTTGGAAACAATTGGTATGGTAAAATCGTCAGAGGTGCCTACATGGACAGGGAACGATATTTAGCTAAAAAGAATGAGGTTGGCTCACCTATCTGCGATTCATATGAAGAAACTTCCCTTTCATATGATTTGTATGTGAATAAATTAATATTTAATTTTATTAAATTCATTACAAACGAAAACACGTCATTCGTTGGCTCAGTGTCAAAGCATAGCATTGGCCTTTAAAAATTGTGTGTTAAATTTTTGACAGGTGCATCCAAACAGTTCTAAACTACTTGAGCAATGACAGGTCTAAGAAGGGACATTTACTGATTGCTAGTCATAATGAGAGGTCCATTCGACTTGCAGCACAAACAATGAAAGACTTAAATATTTCTTCCAAGGATGACATTGCTTCATTCGCGCAAATATACGGCATGGCAGATTATTTGAGCACTCCATTAGGTATGATTTAAGGCTAACAATAAATATGTTATGCAATATATGACTTATAATGTTCTGCATTAATTTGCAGTAAATGGATCCCATAAAGTTTACAAATCAACACCATATGGGCCATTGGCCAAAGTTGTGGCATACCTTGCCCGAAGAGCTTCCGAAAATAGGTCTGTCCTCAAGGGGGCCCGTGAAGAAAGGGTAATGTTGCGAAAGGAATTGTTCTCCCGAGTATTTTAAATTTACCAAACGGGCAAACCATATGTACTTGTTAAACTGATTGTGGACGTAGTATATGAACAAACATGGGAGTATGAATGATAGCAAAAAACAACTTTAAAACAAGGTACAACGCATTCGTAAAATAGACAAACAACTATCGTTACATATTTTTTTCTATATTTACGATTGTATTGTCAACACAGAACGTATGCACTGAAGGATATCATTATTATTTACTTACCATACATGATAAATAATAATATGACTGACTTCGCTTCTGAATAAAGTAAAAAGTATTGAAATGTAGGCGAGTTGCGGAAAAAAACATTTTGAAAATATCTACAATAATTCTTTTTCTGATAAACGTGTAATAGTAATGATAATACAATAAATGTAAGTATACACTAAATCATAAACTTTAGCATTATAGGTTGCATAAATAGGTACAATTAATTGTGTAGTTCATAGTAATATACAATACTAATAATAAAATATTTTATATTAATAAAATTACCATAATACTCACCAGTTCTAAATTTGATTATTGCATTGAAATAATATTGATTTAACACTAAACGTTATGAATATGAACGTACACTAAACTTGATGAAAATCCAGTCGATTAATAATAACATGCTTAAAAAATGTAAGGACTTTCACTTTCTATAAAAGAGTCACAACTTTTAGAAAATTGTTTTTTACATGAATAAGGAAGGATGACTAAAATATTGTACGGAAACAACTTCAACAGACTAGGATATTTTACAACTTTTCATTACGTTTCACATAATAATGTATTTATTTATTATTAATATTTATCAGCAAGTTTCTCTGCTGCACTAACAAGTTCTGATTTCTTAAGAAGTTATATTATTACGTTTAAATATTATTAATATTAATTATTACGTTGTGGTGTAGTCTCATTTAACCAGTTTCTTTCAAATTTCGTTACATATTTTTCTTTTTTTATTAAACTGTTTCGGTTTTTTTTTAATTGGTTGTTCAATGACTGGCTACCAGTTTACTACTACAAACTTGCCTATTTGCGCTCTACAGTTGACACAAACCAATTCAATCACATTTCGCGATATAATAGCAAGTATTATAATTTTGTCATACTTTTAAAACGCATCATCATTTCGTTAAGAAGGAACCTTAAGATAGCACATATTAGAATAGTTTATTTCAAAATTATTATATTATTATTATCTTGAATATTATTGTGTCGTTTGCTAGCGTTTCATTCGTTACATTATACGATATATATATATACCAACTATATTGAAATTCAGCCTTGATAAATCTGCAGCAGTACGTCCATCAAACAAACTCCACTACACAAAATCCTCCACTGACTTTTTGTTTTGCTTATTCCTACACGAATTGGATACTTCTGATATTTGTTTTCTCGAAAACTTGCGTCACGCAGGTATAGTATGAATATATAGCTGTAATATACATCCAACTCTCACAGGTACCATCACCGTTAGTTACAATTTTTTTTACAACCGCACTGCAGCAGCTATATCTGTTGATGTAATTTTTGTTGCATGAATACATGTATTTATTTAGTTATTTATTTATTTGCATGTATGCCATTAAAATATTTTGTTGAAATATTTGTTGGCTCATAAGACGGAAAGCTACATGTAATTATCATGAATTAACAATTATATAAAAGGAATATATTCGAGCTAAAAACTGTTATTGAAAGTCCTGAAATTGTTGCTTTTGACTACACAGTTCGAGAACATTTTCCGTAGTTAAGTACAGTTTGACATCAGGAGGTAGGTAGATGGTAGTGGGATAAATATTGCAACATTTTTGAGTCATAATAAAGGACGAGATGCATAGTCAATATGCAAAACATCAATCATATAGGTAATTATTATGGTGACTGGATGAAGTTTTGTAAAAAAAATGATTAAAGGTCAACGTCAAGCCGTCATTTCAGTATTGATAATGTTTAATATAATCTAGAAAAATAATGTGTACTATTCAGCAGTCTGGGAGAAAAACTACTACGAGATATACAGTATCAGGAATTCGTTTGACAATTGATAATAATTATATCACCCACTAGGACGAGAGGACGCACGCAATAATGTACACTAATCCACTCTGCTTCATTTCATTTACAAATTAAAAACCGCTGGAACTAGTTACAGAGTCAAAACTTTTTTTTATTGAAAAATTGTCACTTGCTTCTAGATGCCTCATTTAAAAATCTAGATCTGGTGAGTATCAATACTGTTGGCTTAGGGGTTACTCTTTTTATGGCGCGTGAATTGTTGAGTTCAAGTTCTGCAACTTGGTCGCATTAAAGTGAATTACATAACTTGGTAGTGTCCCTTGGGTCGGTAAAACAACTGACCTTTCAAAATGCGGCGAAGAAGTTCCTTCTTTAGCAGGCTCACCTCCTTTTGCGTCTTGATTATCAAACCCCTATTTTCTTGAGCACGTCGCGACAAATACGGCAGCACTTCAGACACAGGTCCATAGGGCACATACTTATACACAGAGTAACCCGATTGGCCTGTTAAGTTAAGTGTTAAGGTTATTGTTTCAGGATACATATTATCATTTTGAAAATTCTGGATTAACATAATGTATATTACCTAATGGAAATGAGACCTGATCACACATTCCATACAACTGACCAAAACAAATTACTCGATCAGATCGTTTGATACCATGTTCCTTCATCCTATGTAGTTCAAACAATTTAATCAATAAATTAATCAAGTATAAATCAAATTTCATATATTAATGTAATTCATGCATGTTTGCCACAGGTAGAATGGATGTTACATACTTTTTTATCACAAATCTAACTGTGTCCTCGTTATGAGTCGCAGCCATCAGGGAAATTTTTGTGGTTTGACCAATTGCTTTCAATCTTTTGACACGCATCATTCCTTCCTCCATACACTTGTGGTACATTTCTGCTGTGGCTTCAAAGTTAGGATTAATAGGATCCTCGTAACCGATAACAGCAGCTCGATGCCGTTCCTTTTTATGAAACCAATGACGATAATGTGTGAAGATGTGACCGAAATACTATTACGAACAGTCGACAATCAAAAATTAAATATAATTTTAAAACTACGACTATACAAACATATTATATACCAAATTTTATCGACGAAGTCTAAAACCTAAAAAAAACAAAAAAACTTAAAAACAATAACCTTGAAGATTGTGTGGAGTCTCCTCATCATGTTCTTAAACATTTCTTCTTCCTGTTGTGTTAGTGCGGGGACCAAGTTATGTAACTTTCCAGTGGACAAGTCTGGAACTTTCAAGGATTCTCCTAATCCCTTTTGAGCCTCCACTAAACCTTTCCATGGAAGAATATGAATTAATCTGAAATGCATAATCAAAGCATCAAATATACAGATTTGGCATGAAACTCAATAACATGACATGAATTTGAGGTGCTAGTATATCAAGCTCATACCCAGAGGAATCAAAAGTCATATTATCTAGCCACGATTGAACAGTTGGATCCAACTTGGCAGCGCGATCTAAACGACGCTTTAGGTCCTCAGGCCTGGCACCCTGCTCCACAACATGTCCCCTTTTTCCAGTCACGGCACCAACATATCTATGCACTCTAGCAATGGCTTCGGACAGTTGCAACTATATTTGAATAACGAGGTCGATTTAAGTATTCTCAGTATTTAAATGGGATTAACAATAATGTTCCAAAACTATACAGTAATATCTTACAAGAAGTTGGGGACGCCCAAGAGCAGTAACCTTGATAGCCGCAAACCCTGTACCTTTGGTTGCTCCTAAAAAATTCCCGATACGTGAGTAAATCATTGCTCTCATTTGTAAAATCAGTAATAACGGATAATAGATCACCAGAGGTTGACTTTTCATTAGTAACTTCCGTTACCTGAGACAGCCTCAATGGACTGCAAAAATGTGTCCATATTCCGTTCGCATTGTGCCTCGTTCATGTAAAAGTATGTACGTGCCACGGCCTTCTTACGACGATCGGCGAATTCCTCTTGAAAATGGTACTTGGTATAGTCTGCTTTGATATAAAAATTCCACAGTAAAAATTAATTTTCATTGATTAAAAAGTTATCAAAGGCATTTTAAAAACCATGAGATTAGCGAAGAGCCTTCCAAGTGAAATTATGCCACAAAGACCATAAATTTAATACCTACCCATTGCTTTATTCCTTTCTGAGAGGTTTGCATGTATTAAAACCAATTATATTGTATTAGCACATAGTTTTTAATTGTTTGGTTCAATTAATTCATAAAAAAATTTCAAAATAATGTTTTGATTGTTGTACTGTGACTAAAATAGTTGCATAGTAATATCTATGCACACCAGTACTGACATTACAAAATAAAAATGTCCTTCATTGCTCATTTTTTTGAGTAAGGATATCATAAATATGTTTGAGAATCAATGACAAATGGGGACATATAGGTATTTATTACATATCGGTTCGTTTAAAAATAAAAATAGGTTTAGGTAAACACTGGAACAAAGAATATACATTATTAACGAAAAAGTGTTGCTCATTAAAAAAAAAATCAGTTTTGGTTTGGTCAAATCAAAGTTTGTTTAAGAACGATGAAAACATGCTTATTGCATACTGTATTATGTTATTGTGTATTGCATATACATTCAAAAAAATTCTTTAATTTAAATAATGTTGCAAGCGTAAAATTTCGATATTTCATGACAGAAGTAACACTGGCGCAAAAAACCAAAGTGAATCAAGAATTTAGTCGCACGTGACTTCTGCTATTAAAATTCGTTAATTCATCTCATTTCTTCGTTTCCTTTTTGATGTTCAAGTTTAATAATAAACATGTTTTCTAATTTGAGTTAAAAAAATATTTACAAGAAAAGAAAAAAGGAAGCTTGTTTGCTTTCCCAGCATTGTTTTTTTATTAAAGCATCCCTAAAGAGTTATTACCCACCTCCGATCACTCTCCGTACTTTAAAAGAGCTTGTACACAAGGCATAAAAGATTCATTACGGCATATGAAATTGTCATCCCATTGAACAGTTGAACCAAAATGAGAGACTTACAAGCAGCTTTATCCCAGAGGTGATAACTGCGCACACAGGTATCACATTAAACTTTTTAACTATGCATCTTCCAATGCTGCTGTTTCATGTGTTGGATTCTCCATTACTTATTTGCTTCAAGTTAGAAAGCGGGATATGGTTTATTTTATTTGATATGAATAATTTAAGTAACGATTTTATTAAATGAACCAGCAGCATCAGTCACTCGCATATGATTTTTGTACATCGCACAACATAAATCATGAATATTGCATAAAAAAGAGCGAGACACTAGAGATGACGTACCGTCGTCAGTTGGATGGTCTCCAGAGACAGGTGTGCATGATCTGCAAAAATTGAGTGTACGATGGTATTGAATAGTGTTTATTATGTGTTTCAATGTAAATAGAATGACTTGTAAAACCGTACTCCATCTCAGCTTTTCGGGCTTCATCCTGTGAAATGTCTTCCTCCACGGAATAGTCAAGAATTGCTTTCACACCAAATTCTCGTAATCTTTGAATATTGGGTTGAATTGTGACTTGATCAGTACCAGCGACAAAGTGACCATAGAACGTGGATTCCATAATCTTTTCAAAGAACTTTTTCCCTAATACTTTCTGACCGAGTTTCATCAGCTGCAAAAAAATTTGAACAAAAAGTGTAATGTTCCATGAAGTTGCATACTTTAATTTTTAATTTTTATGACTTTGTTATATTTGTCCAGTTCTTACCCGATCATTGTTATCGACCAATATCTCGACAGAGCAAAGTTTGAAAACAATGTAGGCTCTCAATATCTCCCATGTTGACTTTGATCTGTAGGCTTGTCTGGCATCATTGAAGGTCAAGTCGAGTTGATCTCTAATGGCGCGAGGTTCCGTTTGAGCCGCTGCTTTCCCATCAGTAATAATTGATGCTGGGGCATGAGTGGACTTGTGTCGACTCCTCGTCTCATAAAGGCTACACCCAACAATCAGCTTTTGAGATCCAGCATGAGTGGCCACTGGATACGTTAACACGATCGAAGGAACGGTCTTGACAGCATCCAAGTTTTTTTCCAGTAAAAATCGTTGTTGATGTAGAAGACGCAAAATAGCCATTTGACGGCGTGGCTTGTGGTTCTGTTTCTAGGTCAATAAGTATCAAAAAATCTTTCTTTCTTGCACTAACTAGCACTAGTTCCTATTACCTAAAAAGAATCGATTTTTTAAAACGAACTATTTACTCGACTACAGTTGGTTGTTTAAAGGAAAAGAATTATCAAGAAACTGGATTTATAAAGCAACTTTAAAATTTAAGTAAGAATTAACACTTACGAGAGTGGAATGGGTATCTTGAGAACGTGAACTTTACAAGGATAGCTTCAAAAAATATTGGCAGAATTTAGAGCACTTTTAATTAAAGGTTTCTGAGTTGAGGTTTTATTTGGAAATACTTTTAAAGCGTGAAGCTGAAAGAAATAGTCTAAAGAAGGTATCCCATGTATGTAAATGTATACTGAAGTATGTATTGCTATCTTCTAGAAGAGCTCAGAAACTAGGACGGCAGTTACTGCTTGGGAAATTGTCCGGAACTTGGAATATACAGTTTGTCTCAAAAAGCCCCTTATCACCTCAGTAGAGCAATCCAACCCAGTGTTACTCCTGCCTGAAAATACATGTAAATTTTTTTTTGTTTTTCTCGTGTACACATTTAAAATTCGTTTCGTAATGTACTTACAACTTAACTTGCTATTATAATTGAAATTAATATTCGGTTCCAAATTCCAAGATTAATTGTATACACAAAGTCATTGTGAAGGGTCAGTGTACAACTTGCCCTGACCTACTTTACTCAAGCAGTTGAAATAAAATTAATGGCTTTTGCATTAAAAATGTAGAACATTAAATCACAATTACCATGAAAAGTCGTTGACTTTAAAAAAATACAACATCCAATATGAAATGATGAAATGAAACATGAAAACCTAATAATAAGCAAGTGTTCATAATCTGCCATTTGCTTTTCATACCTTTGGAAAATCCATTGTATTGATAACAAGTCATAATGGTTTAATTATCATCTCATCTTCTTTCAAACAAATCAATACTTCAGACATACAAGACATGAAAAGATGCGTGGGCTGCGAAAGTTACACGATAGCTCCTGTGCCTGCCCAAGATTCATATCTTATGTATGACACGAATTGAAGGAGAGAGCATAACTGATGACGCACTTTTAATACAACGACTCTGGCTAACCCAAGTTCGTTAATTTCATGCATGAATTTTAAAAAGCGTTCGTCTTTGAAACTACATATATGTACTAATTAAGCAAATTCATCAAATGTTAATAATTCACATCTTTCGGTCCTAGTTACTTAAGACAAGTTTTTTTCCCCAGAAACTGTCGCAAGATAAACGACGTCTAACAAGACATGCGTCCACTATATACGTATTGCAATATTATGAGTACTAAGATTATATTCTAGACGGGATTAGAAAAGCATGCACATATTTACAGAGACACATTCTTAATATTTTGCTTATTAGGTTCAGGTATACTATTACCTATTTATTACGTAGCTGTGCAATAGCATAGTAATGATTTGCAAAAGTTATCTGTGTGTGTGTCCGCGCGATAACTTAAAAACGGCTTATCCAAATTATTTCAAATTTGGCATACAGGCATTAGAGGCAAAGGTCTCGAAGCATATTTAATTTCAGCTACCTCGCTCATCCTCCGGGGAGCTACAGTGAAAACTTTACGTTTATAAACTTTAACCTATATAGCAAGTGGCATATCATTTGAAAGCTCTTGACAAGTAACGAATGAAACTGGTTTTACTTTGAATCCAACTTGCAGGTACTTGTCTGCAGATGCCCGAATATATTTTTTCATCAATGACATCTAGCAAGTGGCACATCGTTCGAAAGCTCTCATTGAGCACCAAAGGAAATATGTTTTCAGCCCCCACGGTAACTCACATCTATGTATTTACAGGTCTTACAGCTTTATTTTTAGATAAAAGATTTTATATGGTATTTCTAAGGTGTCATTTTCACGTCTCTTTCTTCACTCATACGTACGTTGTTGCTGAATTGCGTATAATTTAGCGTTTTATACCTCACACCCAATTATTTATCATTTCCATTTCTTAGATATATGCCGCTAATTCTAGGTATCTGTATTTTATATATACCTAATGAACAGGAAACGACTTATGAGTCGATTTTGATATTTTTATCATGATGATTGAGAGTTAATAATTAAGGACCGTCTAATGTTCTTTATAAAATACCTCTTCTGTGGTATATGTAATATGTATTTATATGTTCACCACATTGCAGAACTATGACAAAAAGAAAATTAATGCTTTGTGCCCCGTCGAAATCACTTAAAAATATATTGATGAGAAATAGATAAAACAGAGGGTTGCTACTTAAGGACTGGTACAACGCAACGGTCCTATTTTCTAATTTTTGCGAGAGTTTGTTTTGATGGAATTTCTGTTGCTATTTTTTATTTATGTACAGTGTCAGGGTCTAAAAAGCTCACATTATGTATGTATGTATATATTGAATTCAGCAGACTTCCAGCTAACTAAAAATTACAAGACAGTTTCATGCCTTAATCATCTAAGTTTCTACAGGTTGAGTCATCATAATAACTGTCGCCTTTTTCCCTACGTTTCTCCTTCTCTCAAGTGTATTGTTACTGTTGTTACGCCATAAAAAACGAGCAGATGTTTACTGTCGAAATATGAGAAATAGTTCCCAGAATGAGTGCTAAAACGTCATCTGAAATGTAGTAGTATATAAATATATCAGTTCAGCAGTTATTATCACCGTATAGCAGTTCAACAAATACTAAATCATGTCGTGAATTAGGAATCGTCCTCTAAAATATATGTAGGCATGTAGAACATAATATGTGTGTGTTTGATAACAATAATAGAATATCAAGCCAACAAGCAATCGACATGTTCATCATTATCGTTTCAAAAGTAGAGCTGTAGAGCAAACTGATGAATCGTGGATTTTGGAGCAATGCAAAATTGCAATATGTGGGCTAATGTTAACGTGTAATCTAACATGGTTCCCTTGTTATGTCTCATTTGATTTCAACGGCGTCAATAAGGCAGATGTTCTGAAACATGCATGCATATATATTTATGCATGAACATACGAACGCATTTTTGTAAGTATATGTTATCACGTTTATATAGAGCTGTTTTTGTAACTTTATATTGCTGATTGCTGACTGTCCTAGCCCAACTACTAAGGTTTTTTTTGCAATGAAATCACATTTTTACACTCTTGTCTCTGAGAGTTCATTGTGTTTCTTCGAAGCCTTAACCAAATGTAATGTGTCATCCCGGCGAGTCCTATATATATATATATGCTTGGACGGATGAATGCCTGAATGAAAAATGTGGTACATAATACACGTATTATTGAAACAAAGTATAACTTCAAAGGAAAGCAAAATTACATGTATCACACTCTGATGTAGGCTGACAAGGATGCATAAACCAATCCTGCCATGAGTTGATATTTGAAATACATATAGAAATTTGGTGGCGCTTGTGGTTAGTTAGCAGATGGATAGCGGAACACGTCATCTTTGAACCCTTTGTGCCAAAATACGAATAATGTTGGATTTTTTTGCACGCTAAATTTTTTTATTTATATTTACATATATCCTCTTTGTCATTAGCGCCAAAATGTTCGACTTGAGTTTTTACTCTTACAATTTGTTTTGGCTCATCTTATGTTCATAACGGCTGTTCTTAAATTGGAAATACACCCAAAACACAAACGGTAGCAATCTAAAAAAAGGTGCTCTGTTTGAGTTGGTTAGGTACACTGAATTAACAACATTGCCGGTAAAAATATCGAACCAAATTGTCAGACATGGCAAGTAATCAACAAGGAGAGTCTCTTGCTCGGGCTGAACTACATGAGTATATGAATGATAATACGAATGCATTTTTTTAAATATATTTGTTGTTTTACAAGACATTTGACAGAGTAGCTTTTTGACAAAAAAAAGTAAAAAGGAAGCCCATCACACTACCACTCCCTGCCTGCCGGAGAACCAATAAAATACTGTCGTAGAGTATAAAATGAATAACGACAACGATAGTTTTTTTTATGAAGAACCTATAAATGCCATATTAAGGCGTTTTTCTGAGTGGAATGCGAATTTAGATAATGTACTTTAATTACACACAACAAAACACATTATGGACAGTAATAACATCATTTAACAAGAATAACCGAATGACTGGTATGGCTTGTGATGGATGGCCGTAATGATGGAGCATATAACGACCTGTTTTAATTTCATGGGGAAAATGAAGAATTGAGATACTACAGTTAATTATAAATCTCAACGTCGGTTTTAATAATCCAGATGCATGCATGAACAACCTCTCGTGTGTTCTCGTTATCGTTAATAGGAAATGTGTCATTGTTTATTGCGCACAGGGCAGCTGCCAGCCTCCTCTTTTCCAAAATATTCTTAATCCCTCGCGTACGATTCATTCAAGATCATTAGAAATGACGTGGAATATACCACAGGATGAGGATTTCGTCTTATCATATTTGTTTATATATTTCAATCGTCTGCCTTCGTTATGGATGACAAAGACAAAAAAGAACCATATTACTTATTTCAAGTACATCATGATTTTATACATTGTGCGTTTTAAGTCGCCATCATTTTTATACTTTCCAGTTTTGTCTGGACGAATAACTAGTGAAAGAGACCGAAATATAAACTTTGTGTAGTCAAAACAATGGCTTCTAACGTCGTTAATCCTGCAGAAAATTTTATCCAAGCGAATGAAAAACTCTTCACAAAAAAGTGATGTCTACAAGAGTCAACATTATAATGGTCATGATGAACATACTATCTCCAATCCACTTATTAACTGTCTTGGACGTCTTATTTATTCATTCGTAAAATCATGAATTATTAACAAAAGATTTATGCCGTGAAAACTGAAACATATACTAGTGGATTAGTAGCGAGCGCTTAGCTTGTGTTACATTTTCAGTTATCACTCCTTGTCAAAAATTCACAGAAAAAATCGCTTGTTTTGGTGATGCTGTGCTGGCATAACAATAAATGTAATATAAGTATTTATACACAAAGAATGAAGTGTGATTTTGTATTCCTCCCGACAAAACGACAGATTTACCTTAATCCGCATATAGTAAACTATGTTTATATTGTAGATGGATGGTTAGGATTGCGCGGTGTAGACGAAGATAAAACTGGGACCGTTCTCTTTTAGACTCCATCGTGTAAACATGTGTCCAAGAACTGTCCTATTATCTCGAAAACTATAAAGAATTTTTAAATTTTGTTTTCGGTATTCCATACCTAAGATCAGTAGCTCGGACGAGTTCGAAGACCAGGTCAGGGGGTCATCCCCCGGAGGTAGGGAGATAAATAACTATGTATATACATACTTATATCAATTTGTACATGTAAGGTATGTACATATACATATAAGGAATCGAACATGCTGATGCTGATTGCGAATATGATATATATTTTGAAATCGCAATTAGTTAATTGTAGTTAACTAATTATAATTAACTTTTTTAGTCGGATTCGGATCAAAATTGGTACATGTGTGTAATCGGACATGATGAGTTGGAATATGGTATCTATTTTGTAAACAGTTCATAACTACTGCTTTACTTATGTGCATGTTGAAAAGTGTCGACCTATCGTAATCAGATTATATTTTATAGTAATTATGGTTGCTATTACCCAGAAACAAATAGACAGGCAGCATCTTTGCTCCTGTTGTTGGGAGGGATACATGATGAACGTTTCGTCGCGTCGTGTATACCTTCATATTAAGACAATAATGATTTTCTGACTGTATTTGCATGAATCTTTAATCTTCATAATTGCATCCAGCATCATCATCACTAAAGTTGAAAGTGTTCTTTCAAAGTAAACTATATACAATATATTATATTAAAACACAAACAATGTAATATTTATATCTAGCAAGACACAATAAGTCAAGTCATAATTATCGCACATTCTTGTTGTCTTTTGAGAGATATCATATGAATCGTTCAATATTATGCAATATACATTAGTGGCAATTCTGATAATGCCATATATTAGCGAAATATTTTTTTGCCATTTTTGTGTAACTGACGTAGCATGCTATGCTATTATGTTTGGAATTACAAAGCTTCACTCCCCTTCTCAAAGTATTTTCGTCCCCAGATGGCGGGTCAATACCCAGACAAAGAAACAGTAACTTTCCATATGTGCTTGTTTGTCCTCTTTTACCCTTCTTGACGTTTGATGTGTTTTTTTTTTCAGCAATTTTGGACTCATCTCACTTATCATCATCATGGAAAAGTTGAGACTTGATGACAATTAAATGAGAAAGGAACAAATAACCCCACCACAAAAACATGATGGGTTTAGTAGACTTTGTACTTACAGTTTTAAGCACATGTTGGGAGCGTGATGTGCATTTCGGGACGACTACCCAGAAGAACAATAATATAAGAAAAAAACATCCTTCTCGTGAACCATTAATGAAGACGTACCCATGCATGAAAGCTCGTATTGTATTCTAAGTATGCATAATGTTTATGATTTGTTTCACTTTGTTTATCACAATATCATAAAATACCCATTTACTTTAACCGTCGTAGCTGATAGTAAATATCATCATCATCAACTCAATCTATTTAGGATGAAAGGAAATTTCGTAAATATCTATCATTTTCATTGCGCTAGCATGCTAGCATCACCTGTCCGGTTTCATACTGTGCTTTGTTTTCTAAAACAACTACTACTTGCTCTACAGCCGTTCATTCACTGATATTTATGAAAAATATGCATGCCTGATCAAAAAAATAAATGAAAATAATAACAAGTTGTTTTTCTTATTTCGTGTCGGAGTTTTTATGCAGTTACACAGTATAGCTCTATAGAAACTGGTACGCACAATCAATTGACAAATAAGTTTTTAGTATCATTACGTTCCTAAATGCTTATTTAAGAAGAAGATATACAAGTTCATGCAATCAAACCGCTTGCCTATTAGCTCATTTTCCTTGTGTAAAAAACTCTATTTTACATTTCTTATGCATGCAATAAGACGATATTATATCAATGCAAAAAATATATTACAAAGAAGTTGTGTAGAATGCTACATACCTACAGTAAATACCAGTATACCATAATATATATTTATAGTTAATATAAGAGCTTTTTTTCGACGTGTAGGTCATCGGTAATAAAGGAGGAATGGGTGTCGAAAAAAATGGTTGCTTATTTACGACTACTAAAATGCAATACGTAGAAGGGGAGTAAGTTTTATCCAGCTTTGGTTTGTAACATTGTACCTTCGTTTCTTGTTAGAGGCAGACGTACTCAGTATCATTATCATCATCATTTCATGACCATCAGACGACTCGTTAATTATAACGTGTGCTATAAGTAGGGAAGAAGTGTAATATAGTGTAAACAAAGCAGCGTCATACATAAAAATACTTTAAAAAATATATTTACAGATCACATGTACAGTGACTGTCAATGACTAATACTAGATAGAATTAGAAATGCATCTTGTAACACGAGAACTGACTTAAACCAGCTAGATATAATTGGTGAGAGAAAGGGGGGCATGATGTATAGTAATTGTTCACAAAATTTACAACTGCTAATGTGCCATGAAATAAAACTAGTTAAATATCATGAATCCCATTATTTCTTGTTTCTCTAATTCATATTACCTTTCAAACAAATATATTGATCGAAAATGTCGAAAATGTCAACCTCATTGATTTTTAAACTCATAATAATCAATAAAGAATTTATGCTAATTAAAAAAGGTATTAAGGCTGTCATGGTCATGGGCCTAATAAATAAGACAAACCAATAAATAAATAACTCATATTTCTGTGGCTCTATCAATTCCCAGTGCCAGTAGAAATTAGGTTTCATGAGGATCTGGATATATATGTACGTATTTTTGTCAAATATGTACATGACATTTACAAATATTCGACCAAAACATTTATGAAACATAAGTTTTTACTATAAAAATGTACTCAATTAACAAAACTCAGCATTTGGAGTTCACAAAACAGTACAGTTCAGATAAAATTTCATTGAGAACACTTTTTAGTATCAAACACCCAGATTTTTTGGCATCAAGCGATTTGGACTTTTATGCTAAATGCAACAGAAGAAATTCAACTTTGTAAAATGGAACTCCGCTTAACAATTTTTATTTTGGGCAAAAACTAATCAAATTTGCTACAATTGAAGTGCATATATCATATATATGTACCAATTAGTGTTAGGAGCTCTCCAAGGGGGCGATTTGTAGATGTCGTGTATGTTATTTCTTCCGTAATTGGTTAAATTTTGCCATAAAATTAAATAAATGTACAAAACATTTACGTAAATATGTACATTTACGAAAAACGACAAATATGTATAAATATGTACGAACAAGTGGGCATAATTAAACTCCTATTTACCTATTACAAATGCACATACCAAGTTGGTATTACCAACTCTCAACCCCCAGAGACATGTATCATGTACATACCTGTACATATGTACATACCTAAATACCCAGGTCTTAGAAATGAACTTTGACTGTCATCAAGAACCTATGTACGCGTTGTGGTTCTTGTGTGTGTGCTTTGGTGTTTAGTTAGTAAAAACATGCGTATGTATTTTTAAACGAGCGGTATTTCGTAGCACATGATATGCCGTATATTACGTAATGCAGTGTTAGTGTTCAGTCAAGCTACATTTGCTTGTTTACATATTATTACAAATTACGATGTATCCACTCTATTTAAGATACAAACTTGTCACAATAAATAACAAATATTGCATTGCTACGTCACCTCATTATTAATATGAAAAGCAATCAAAAGGTATGAAATATTTGTGGTAGCAATCTAGGAAGCACAATGTGGTACACCTACGTTAAGTGGGTATTGGTTAATCAGAGGAGCGTAAAATGTCATTGCCATAAAAATTATAATTACCACTTTCGTGCACGCCATGACATGACATTAGAAAAATGTTCCATGAGAAAAAATGCATACCCAATTCCAGTTGACAATTTACATAATATGATCTCATTAATATTCGCTTCAATTGAAAAAAAAAACGAATCCAAGTATCCGGCAATATAAAAAGAGCGGTATAAATTTTGGAATACATTTGGGGGATATTTATTTTTATGATTGAATTTTCATCTTTCTTGTAGCAGTATTTGTAAGTAATAAGGGAACCATAAGTATTAATTATCATACCTTATTTAACCAGGAAATCCCAAGAAAACGTGGAATCGCTTCGAAACGTGTAGCTGCACGTGACCCGAATTCAAAATCTAAGTTTTTACTCACATAAACTTTGTTGGATTCACTAACTTGTAGTATCTAAAATATTGGACTAACAAACATAACTCACTTTATAGATTCTACTTGTATGAAACAAATATTATACTTGCAGCAAGGCATGGAGAAAAGATTTCAAAAATCTTAAAACTTTTCTACTTCACACGTTTTGTGTAAAGTTCACTCACCCCGAGAAATAACTTATTGGATGATATAATAATGTGTACTTGTGTAAACTTTATGAATCTTCCTTCCCCGTGACCACACCACCGTACAAATTATTTTGACGAGTATACTATCA
This sequence comes from Zhuqinia jingwanae, assembly GCA_027744095.1. Lineage (NCBI taxonomy): Eukaryota > Metazoa > Arthropoda > Collembola > Entomobryomorpha > Paronellidae > Zhuqinia > Zhuqinia jingwanae. The sequence continues at coordinate 37,013 of JAHZNC010006226.1, forward strand.
GCCTCCACTTTCTCTTCCTCTTTTCTTTATTTCTTTGCTTTCCAGTAGTAAGTAGTGGGATCCAGAAATATAAAAATGTGTCGAAATTGTCTCTTTTGTGACTGAATTAAATGCAATTTTATTCACTGTATCAAATATTTTTTTAAAGTTACAATCACGAGACAGTTGTTTTCTTCACTTTGTATATTATATTTCGTATGAGAAAAAAGGTTATTATTACTACAAGTGCGTGTTGGTTAGCTCTTCCCGTGCACACATATGCATCCCAGCTCTTCGAATTCAACACTGAGAAGATGGAGAAAAAGAAGGCGAGGAAAGGAGCACATCGCCGTGTGAGTGAGAGAGAGCGAGAGAGGAAGTGGAGTGGATTCGTAGGAATATCTAGTACGTAAAAATATACAAAACAAATATACGTACCTCAGTCAGTTAACGCTCTCCACGTATTTCTGCTGTATTCATCTTACCCACACACCACCGAAATGGTATGAATAACTGTCGCCATACACCAATACCCATGCTAGTAATTTTGGTAATAGTAATACTGGCAAAATGTCGACATCGTTGTAGCCGTCATTATTACGGTTTCTACAAGTCTTCTGTAAGATTTGTCGCACGTTAGCATTGCGTTGGAAGCATTACATGTATGCTCATCCACGAATAATGCATTTACGTAGAATGGCAATCTCTCGCCGCGATGGAAACTTTACTAAAAATGTGTGAATAGGCAAGAGCTGCAATTTCTTTAGAACGGATAGGATCGTTGGAGGAGGAGGAGGAAAGAAATGGAAATGTATTCCTGTACTTTGGTATTGCTACTACAACATATACAGAATACAGACCGTTGAGCCGTTCTGTTAAAAAAAAACGGTTTGTCAGTATAGCAAGAACGAAAGAACGAACGAAAGAAAGAAGTGAGGAAAGAACGAACCCAAGGTAGTAGACAGAGTGAGTACATAGGATTGCTTGTTTTCTGCACGCTACAATTGCATATTGTTTCACTAGAACTAGACTTGAGGTTTTTTGTGACTAGGTTCTAGAAGCATGGTTATGTTTGTTGCTACTCCAACAATTTTATGTCAGTACCGTTACCAACTCACGACACGCTGAGTTCCTTTCACTTTAGCATACACCCAAAAAGAATATTTCAGCTGAGGCTTTGTGGTATCATGCTTTAAAACATGCTGCTGCTACTTTAATATTTTTTGGTGGAGCCCCATCCATACATCCAATCCATTTGGTATTAGCTGTAAGCTAAAATCATTTAGTCTAATTTACCTTTGTGTTGTAAGAACGCTATATGTATACAAACAAAAAGGTTTGCATGCAAATTTTTTATTTTTTTCAATGTGCACTCTCCTCTATTTTATTAGAAAACAAACTAAATTTTTGTCAGAGTCTTCTGTATTATTTGCAACAAGAAAAGCAAGATGTTAAAATACTCAAAAGGGATCGTGCGCATAGTTGCGGACATTCATGCTATAAACCATGAACTAAATGCCATTCTGTAAATGCATTATTATATAAAAATGTTATGTATATACTCTTTTACTACATATTTACTATGATACGTGTATATATACCGAAAGAATATACATGTAACGTATACAATACAACCTATCATCATCCTTTGCACATATTTCTAATGTGAATATAAAGATGATCAGTGTTTGCCCCGCCACCAGAATAGTAGTATACTTCCTTTTTTCCACTACATCCAAATCCACTCACTGCAAATTATTTCGCAGAGGTGTTTCACCAAAAGGAAGAAATTGGTGAGAACTTAGAATGGAGCTCATTCAAAGCATCATCATTTCCTAACACAACAGCAAATAATACTGAACGTATTGAATACACTGAACAGGATAGCAAAAAATCCAGAGTTTGGAGTTATACTGGAGGGTTGCATGATGATCTCCTAACGGTAACGGTATATATATAATATGCAATATAAACACATTTCTATGTACTTGCTGAGCTTACAATCCTTTTTTGTACATTCATATCAGAGTTCATACAATTATGCACGAAGTATAGTAAAATACCACAAAGCAAATTATATATGCCCACTGCCAATTGGAAACGAAAGCTAGAACAAAAATAATATGAAAACGTGCACAAAAGCGAAGGGGCAATGGGCATTGGCATACATTTTTCCTTTTAAAAAAGCATACAACGGAATAAACCCAAAAAAAAAAATGTGAATTAGTAACTTTCCATGCATTATATACATAGCTAGATGTCACAGAATGAAAGTTTTCTGTGAAAAGGGTTATTTTTGTTTTACCTTTGCACAGTACCAGTGCTCACGTATGTGTAAGTATGCTCTTCATAAATACCATTTACTCACCAAATAAAGGTCGTGGTGTTTCCCATTTTTGGTCTGAAGGTGAAACAATAATACCCAATATTATTTTGCCGTAGTGCAGGAACGATACACACTGCACACATGCAAATTTGTTGAGTGAACCTTTGTTGATAGTAGTGTTACTGAATTTTCTTATGCTTGTTCAATTTATGCAAGCTTGCTTACTCTCTAATGTTGGTGCATCATGGAGCCAAAGTCTTGTTGGTAGTGAAAGAAATACTGTAGACTTTTCAACTTATGTGGCCCATGTGGCCCATGGGTCACATCGCGTACGAAGATAAGCCACATTTAAGACAAAATTACCGCTGAATTTTGACTTAAATTTGGATCATCTTCGTACACGATATCGCCCATATATTTTTTTAATTAACTATTTATTGACACAAACGTTAGACATTTCTCGGACAAAAGATGAAAATTGGAAGATCAAAAAAAACATAAGGTTAATACATTTATGATTGCAGTGTTCTAATTCAAATGGGCAGTGCCATGCTATCGCTAACAGTATCATGCATGGCAATAATTTTAATGTTTGTGATTTTAATTTATACAGTAGCAGATAAATTTGCTTGCGGTAGTATGAAATTTGACAGGAGTATAGTCAATAGTACAAGACAATAAATGCTGTGCATGGTGTATCTATAATCTTACACTTTTTAATTTCCATGAAATATCGCTTTGCTTGCATGTTTCTATCTAAACATCAAACCATCATTCCATACAGTTTCAGTGAAAGCTTGTGCTGTTTCTCTTGTATTGGTCGTAGCGTAGCAAATTATCGCTATACTTATTAAGAACCGCATAAGGTTCTTTATAAAATACCTTTGTTAATCTGTAGTTTATGTATTTTTATACGTTCACAACCCCCACTAGTCATTGCCTAGGTTGTATTTAGATCTTTGTGTGGGTTAGCATTTTCTCTCTCAAAATCTGATTGGTTAGATTTAGTTACGCAACGATTAAACTGCCAATCAGATTTTGCTAAAATAAATGCTAACTCACACAAAGGCCTAAATACAACTTGAACAATGGCTATCGTGTTCACGACTAACATTCTAAAACTACAACAGTTTAAAGACAAGAAAAAAGTATATCCACACCGAGATCCAAATTAAAAACATTCAGTGCTCTGCCGTTCTTGCAGGAGAAATGGTTTTGGCTAGTACTAATATTCTCTTAGATGGATCAGGAAGTAAAACATAATACTTCATGTACCGTCGAAATCATTCAAAAATGTATCGATATGAGAATGTGAGAAATAGATAAAACAGATTGCTGTTACTTAAACACTGGTTCAGCAGCGGTCCTATTTTTAAATGTCAGTGAGCGTTTATTATTTCAATTTATATTGAGTAGGAGGATGCCCATATATAGCAGGTGAAGTAAAACCTCTGTTTTTCTTCGTTCTTATTTGCTATTCGTGTAATCTAAATAAATTGCATACCGCATTCTACTCTCAAACGAATAGAGAGAGAGAGAGACAATGTAGATAATTTCTTCGAAGAATAAAAAAATCCACCTATGACCTAGTATATTTATTGGAATTAATTCTTGAGGAAGCAATAATGCAGCTGTTATCAAAGGCTGAACACTGCACATTATTATTCTGGGTGCACATTAAATATGTGAAGTAACACGCTATATTATATCCTTCTTTGTGCTGATAACTCTGCCAACCCAAATACTAAACTTATTGACTCTTGTCCCAGTTACCCTGATTTGTCTGTGACTTTTTCCATCCAACTACGCGAGTGAAACTTTCACGCGAAATGAATATTTTTAACGGAATAATGAAGCTACAATAGAACAATGAATGCAAATTAACCTTGAAATAAAAAATCAACATAATATTTCTAATTAAATAACACCTCTGCACCAGTATTCAAACATTTGGGAGGTCAAAAGTCAACTAAAAATTCTGAATTGCATACTTATAATGTAGGTATCATAGTATTCAAAGTATCGCTGTTTGTTAACTGATTTCGCCTTTAAATATGCATAATTGAACTTAGTAGTCAACGGTCGGGGCTGAAGGTCACTCATCATATTCGTCATAAGCAGCGTGTCAAATTTGCCATCCATAATTTTAGAGTCTCCCGGTCGTAGCATTTACAAGTCACGAGACGTAATCATTATTAATCATAGACAATTCTACGAACCGGTAAATACTCTAAAGCACCAATGCTTCGCAGTGCTGTTCAACAACGCGACTGCACCATATTTTTTTAAGCAGAAACTATGTAAAAAGCCGTATCCCTTTCTCGACCTTAACGAATACGATCAAGTGCAAACTTTGTCATGTGCACGGATACCAGAGCATGCATGTCTAACTTTTTTTTTACCGTACCGGGTGGGAAAAGACGGAATATGTGTATTTATGTGATTGTCGATTCTGTAAGGAATTTTTTGATACCTAGTAGTAAGTCGTACCTAATAACCACATAATAATGCAAGATTTTCTGACAGGATATTGGCCTAATCTGGGGAATACGTGTGATGTCTAATGTAACAACAAACCTAACTCAAACACTTAGCTCTGTGGGGCAAACATGGCTTGTGGAGTTTTCTAAGTTTTGGAACTTTGAATACGCACAACGTAAGATTGAAGAACTTGTTTAAGAAATTGAAGTCTCAAAAATAGCATCATGACAATATTTTTATTGCAGACAATAATTTTCAGTCAGTCGCGTGCCCTGTGAATTTATTTCCGAATCAAAATAATTTGCTTGTTTTTTTTTTAATATTTAAGTTATCTATCATTGATTATAGGGTATATTTTATGTACTAGAGGGACGACCTGCGTTTTTCCTGCCTCAGGTAGGCGGACATTTTCCTTTTGAAAATGACTATTGCATGAGTTGAGTAATTAACATATAAGATACCTCTCGATGTCTATGCCAGGTTTATTGAAGTAATACGGTCAAAGTACTATGTGAGCTGGACAGCGTGAACATCTTTTTTTTTTGACGCGACAGAGTGAATAAGAAAAATCTGAGCCATGTTACAATACTAGCTTACCTGGTGTAATCGGTATTCCAGGGGTTTCAAATAGTTGACATGCGTTGACAGTACGTACGGTCAAGTTTCCTGGTTTCGTTTGATTATTCAAGTTCAAGTTTAAATGTCGACCAAAATTCAATTTCACTTCCAGTTATAACTACAGTTAACTGTTCATGACACCAAACCAAGCCAACATGAAAGAGAAACTTCACAACACACAACTGCCAATTGAAAGTAGGGCAAATTTTCACAGTTCAAAGAAATTTCCGAGAAATTTATGCTTAAAAAATTCCTAAAATCCTAAACAATGAAGAAAAAGACATAAATTAACTACACGCTTGCATGGCCAACTACGAAATATTTCTGAGCACATTTTTTGCGTATAATGCATATCATATAGTATTGTTAGCATGTTCCTAAAACAGAATAACCTTTGCAAAAAAATCTTCAAACATGCATGCGACGTCAACCCGAACCCCGACACACGTAAGCATGAAAGTATGTACCTATTCAACTTATTAAAAAATACAACGTTGTCTGGGTCGGGTTACATCGAAGTACCGCTACCACAAACATAAAACAGTATGAATTTTGGTTATACGTACCTTGCAAAAAATGACTGAAGGAGGAATCCAGGGAGGCAGAATATACTGGTTTGTAGTATGATATGTAATTAATATTTATTGCGCTTGCAAACAACACAGAAATACAATACAATAATATATACAATATCAGTCCCTTTTTCTTACACACATGACAGAGTAGAAAAAATGGCATGACATGATCCACTCCACAATTCACAATCGCCGACAAGCTGATTCCTCATTCATCATGTTGTTGGGATAAATGACTGAATATCTTTATACCAGTCATATTATTGTTGTTGCAGTGTTGCATTTTGATAGCAAGTACTATCTAATGTTCTTCTTAATGTGATGATATGTACAAATAGTATACCCTCATGTTCGTATAGTACTACTTCTCTTAGAAAATGACTAAATGCTGTAGATTTTGTAGATAATAGCTATCATCGTATACATGCATCAGAATCATTTCATCACGAAAGACATTGGGTATGCTTAAAGGAGATAAACGCCAGAAGCAAAATCCTCCTCAGTAATTACACGTTACAAGTACACAAACTTCCCCCGGGCTGCGTTTCGGTTGTAGGTATGTATGTATGCTCCAGTGGTAAGAAATTACTGGGGTAGCAAAACGACGTCACGGAGACCATGTGCAAATCGGCAAGGTCTTCGGGCCGTCAAGAACAAAATGGAAAGATGAAATGCATTCATTTGTGCACATTTTGCATCGCGTGAAACTTGTAAAAAAATACAACTTTTAGCATCCACAAAATTAGGAACTGCATCGTACGATGTTAATTTTTTCCAACCTTTCCATCATGGGTGCTTCCATTGCAAGAATGGAAAATCACTTGCTATAAATTACTCACAACAAACAAGAACGTGAAATGTGTGTTGTGAGACTTGGTAGACCCAATAGTATGAGTTAATGCATGAAAATGCAAACATTAGAACAAAAGAATTTTTTGATAGTTGCATGTTCATGCAATAATAAAATCACAATCTCTTCGTTTTGGAACATGTATTTAATGCTTTTATTTAAAACCTGATTTATACAATAAAATGAAACCCTCTCAGCATAGTCATTTATTTACCAATTCTCCCATTTTCAGGATTTTCAGTATTTGTACATGCTAAAAAACGTTACAAGAAAAGAAAGTAGTTGAAGAAAATTCACAACAAATTTTTATGATGCACTAAAGAATATAATCAACTCATATAAGGAATATAAGTTAAGTATTTACTTTAACTAATTTTAACCAGTTATTAATGTTGTTTAAAATAAAATAAAAAATGATGTGTATTAATTTTATTATTATCCAATCAATCCAATGTGACTTCTTTGTACACCCACAGAACATTAATACATCTCGACAAAAAATATTATAGCGGATACAGTGTATATGGGCTCACAATCAATTGGTAGTTTGCACAATCATGCCTTGCAAATTTATTAATTTCATCCCATAAATTTAACGATTGCATTTATAGTTTACTGATACTTTATATCAAATGATATAAAGTTTTGATCATTCAAGATCTACAAACAATAAAGTTATACGTGATTAATTCTAGTTCTTTGTCCAAACGAGAAATAAACTTTCCATACACCAGATAGAACTTTACGTGTGTGTTTCCTTCATTGTCATTGTGAATTAAAAAATAAATTTCTGATTTAATAGGCACAAATTTTTCTTTTCCGGCATGCCAAACTGCACAGCATTTCTTGATATTGGGTATTGTACATGCATAATGTTGTAGGGAAACCACTTTTTGTATTGTATATGTATATACAATAGATTATGTCACATTTTCATAGGAAAAGAAAAACGAAGTACATGTTAAACTTTCAGAGTTACCCCAGCATTGACAGCATTCTTTCTCACAATTTGAAACTTGTTAAAATTGATAATACTATATGTTATACTGTGCATCTATACTTAATAGAATACCGTAATCATCAGCAAAAGCCTTGTCTTTGTTTTTTTCCCTTTGACACAATTGAACTTTTAATTTAAACGCTATTTGGATAATTGGCACTGCATTAAAACTTGAACAAAGTGATTTTAAACATTTAAAACAACTTTTAGAACACATAAAGTGTTGTAGTTGTAATTGGTGAGCGTAAAAGTTTAAATTTTTTTTAAATCAGTGTCATTTTTTGTTGTGGCAAAATATTGTTTTTAACCTGCTAAATTGGGGGTCTCGAATTCAATCGACCTCTCCGAGCCATGGGGGTATGACCATACAGTAATATTATGATTAATATTATTGGCAGTGGAAACCGTGACTGCTGTCTGAGGTATAAGTTGTGAGATATATGTTGTCCAGGCACACAAGAAAAAAACGGTAAGGTGCGCTACAAAGGTTTTGTCTGCTATCATGGCAAAATATAGTATTAAAAAAAATCTCATATCATTTATACTCAAGAAATTGTTTTACATTCTGTTACATTTTAATTAGTTATACTTTTAATGATTCATTTCAGTGTGGTACACAGCAGGCACTGGCGGATGGATGTGGACATGGTGCGTACTGAAACGGAATAATCTAACTAACTACTTTAGATTAACTTCTCTGTGCAACTTATCTTTTTTTTTCAGTGAGAAAGTGTACATCCAATGAATAAATAAATTGTCATATAAGACATAATAGACATAAGATTCAGTATACATTGTATTTCTATACTTGTTCGTCACAAGATTGAAAAAATGGTAGTATCACGCCGCGTTGTAGTGGGATATGACATTGTAAAGACAAAGTTATTTCTAAAACAATAATTGCTCATATCAATGTAACTATTAGATATCCATTAATTTAAAAAACTGCATTAGTGCAATAAGTAATTTAAGGCTTTAAAATAATCCATAATCCATATGAAATTCGTTCCAAACATATTGTACGGGTTCCACTCATTTTTGTTTTACTCTCCTATAATATGGCTGTCCTTCACCGTGCCTTAATAACATGGTTTCTTTGTTTAGTATTCTTAATTCTTCTAGTAATTAGGCTTGATCAGAGGACATATTGGAATTGGTTTATTGTATTCATACCCATGTGGATATTTGATGTGGCAGTGTTAACCTACGCGTGGTTTTCAATTTTTAGTAGGTGTAAAAGCGAACCACTAGAATTTTGTTCAGCATTTATTACTAGAAAAGTGCAAATAGTTGTTGTCGTCATGTTAAAACTGGCACTCCAAGTTTTATTATGCCTTAAGTTAGAATTTCCTACGTGGAATTTACCTTTGTGTTATGTACTAATTCCCTTTTGGATATTGTCAACATTTGTCATCGCAAAATTGACACAATCGTTGGTTGAAACGGCAACCTCGAAGCCGTTGGTGTTTAATAAATGGTTAGCGTCCCTAAGATAGAAATTAGAATCAATAAATACGTAGCTGCTCGAATTCGAAAGACTTTATACTCTAATGTAGGTTCTAGGTAATTAAGTATTCATTTATGTATTTATTTTACATTTACAAGACTTATGTATTTACTTCTATGCATTTTTGGTCTTACATGGAAGTACAACGTAAAAACATGTACAATTAGAGATTAAATTGTAGCGTATAAAAATCATTAATCCAACCAAGTTATAAAACATTACAAAACATTTTGTCGTTACTGGCCATTTCATCATATCTTGATAATGCCATTCTAATTTCATATTCTCTGTAAGTGCAAATCGATTGTAATGCTGTGAGTAACCTTTCCTGGAAAGGCTTTCCAAGATTAATTAAATAAAGTCCGTACTATGAAACACGAAAATAATGATGGTAATGAGTAATGAGCAAGCTTCATTTGTATACTTAATGTTTCATGTCATCAAAGTTAATTAACATGGATTACGGATATACATTCCAAGGTGTCCACCTATTGTCACTAATGTGGAGCTACTATTTTTAGAACATTTAATTTCTTCATTTTGTACACACATGCTTTATAACATTTCCTTTCAACATTTGAAGACTCAATTACTTGCATTGAGCACACAGGACAATTCAATAATCACTAGTACAACTTGCAACCCCTTATGCTGGAAACCCCCTCATAAAATAGTCCTGACTTCTGACTGTAAATTACGAGTTGACTCTCGGTTTATCATTTTGTCGTCCTGATTATCTTTTTTACTCCCATGGTAATAACATGTCATGTATTTTGAATAACAATAACCCTCTGATTTTTAAGGATTGAATGCACACATGCATATTATAATATGTTATGTTATATACAAGTAAATGCATGTATGCTTATGAAATGATTTTTTTAAAATAAATCATTGAAGTAAACTAAAGTGCAAACTTGTTACCTATCATCTTTATTTCAGATATCTTGTGTTCCTTCTGTATTCCTTATCAATCAATGTGATGGAGTGTGGTATGTGCGTGTGGAGTGGAGTCGTGAAAATGCTGCATATATGCACTAAATAAAAACCAGCAGTGTCGTACTCCCGCTTGTACTGGAAGTTGCTTCGGTCCTTAACATGAAGGTGATGTGTAGGGATTGGAGAGATAACATTTATCTCATAATTCATTTGAATTTTGATGGAGAAGGGTAAGAATAAAAGGTTTTCCTTATCGCTGTTTTCTTGATATCGGTTTAAAAATTATTTACAACATCCGATCTTTTCGATCATGATAAAATATAAATGCATGAACAGACTTATTCGAGAGGCACCATTTAATACATTTATACGGCAATAATGAAAACAAACAAAAACACTTTACTCAAAGTTAAACCAAGCGATACTGAATCCTCACTAAGGGTTTCTCAGTAACTAGCCATAGGGAATATGGAGAAGCTGGCAAAAGATTTTTATAGTGTACTATCCTTCAAAAACAAAACTCTTTTGAAACATTTCTCTAGCGAGGAATGCATTTGTATTATACATTCTGGTACGAATGGGATCATGCAACTGAGGAGTTCCCAGTTATTTCTCAGGGAAAATAATAATAATTTGCTGTTTGCAATTTGAGTTTAGTTTTGATGTTGGAAAATTTAAATAACAGTTTCGTTAAGAATAACGATGTATCAGGACGATTACAACAGGATGGTGCTTTCTGAGTGGGTGGACGTAGCGCCAGCTAGTTATGGGAGTGTTGATGGTTTACACGATACTTCTTTGGATCGACCCTTAATGCTGTATGCGGGTGGTAGTTACAGCTTCAACTTCTTCTCAGCGGATAATGCTTTCGTTAATGTTAGTCTTAACATTTCTGTACCTCCCGAAAGCCACATGTACTTTCATGGACTCCCAACTCCAGCTCCTCTCAATCATCAGCGCCAATCAGATGAATCAACGCTTAACGTGCCACTGCTTAATGAGTCATCATCGGGTAACTTTTCTACTACTGCCTCAAGGATATCACCGTCTCCACCTGTAGATCCATTCGAAGATGTGCTCAATTATACGGATCTGAACCCGTAAGGAAACAAATTTTGTACTGAAGCGAAAGTAAAACAATGCTTTAGTCGTAATGTGTTTTAAAATTCTAATAAATATTTTGTGATTTTTGTACAGATTTTTGCATGGGCTTAAGGACAATGTCATTAATACCAACGGGCAGCTAGAGAAAGCTAATAACCCCAGTTATGTTCCCAGAAGTAACGTCCCGTCAGATGCATTAGTACCATCGCTGAACACGGAAGTGCAGGGTATATTAACTTCTGATTTTTCGCGCCCTCCTATGTCAGCTATGGAAGCTTCTCAGCGCCCGTCTCGGCGAGGTCGCCGTGGTCGCAAACCAACTTGTTTCGATTTTGGCACACCACCTACAAGAATGGAAACAAGATCTTCCAGTCGACGCAAAGAAGATGCATCTAATTCTAAGGTATACTACTTCAGGAATTCTTTTACACACTTACCTACACGTAACTGTTCATTTAAATTAAGAACTAAGCGTGATTTGAAATTTTAAAATCGTTAACTTTGAGTTTATCGTTAAAATTAAAGTTAAAATTTTATTGTTGTGCTCTCACTATATGAATGCGATTTGCTCAATTAATATTGAAATATTCCCGCTTTGTTTCAGTAAAATCATGTTTGCAGCGTTACCTGTTGACCAAGTTGTTACGAGGGCTGTTTACAGATAAAATTTATAAATAATCAAACGGATAAGAACCTATGGAACTTTGACTTGGGAGGAAAAGTTTATTTTATATTTGGATTTTCGATTAAGATTTATGATTTAAATATTACACCTTGTTCACCTTGTTCACCATTTCCAAGAAATGTGTCTTATACAAACGTCACGTCTAGACTAAAGAAAATCAGTGTATTTCATTTTCTACATTAAATTTTCAAATGATTATTTTTGTGAGTATATAGCTTAAATTTAGTCATGTACAAAATACTTATATATATCATATCAATATTAATTTTTTTTTTTCTGGAATAAATTAGCAAAGCTTTGATTTCTGATTTCGTGGTCAAGTTGCATGCATGTATTTTACTTTGGACGACTCAAAAAACTTAAATCCCAATAAAAATTGCATAACTAAAAACATACTTGTTAATGATACGACTTGGGGGTCACTGATTGTATAGTATGTACTTTTTCCATATAACAAAATCCATTCATAGTCATACAAGTTTTCTCATTCAACTCTATTAGTTCAGTTCACGTCAGTTGTTGTATGGTGCATGTTTGCGTGCAGTGTTTGAATTTCGAACAGCTCATATAGGCAAGTTAATCAAGGCAATCATTATAAATAAAATTGTGCTTCCGGTGTCCACGGGGATCCCAGATGTATAGCTGTTCCCTCCCACATTTTCGGAATTCGGACCTGCTTGTGGGAAATTGGATGTTGCCAACATTAGATCCGAAAAAGTCTGTTGTCCGATGTTTATTAGGTATACCATCTTGCAAGAGATCAGTCTACACCAGACAGACTGGCGACGAAAGCGAACATCACGTTACGTTTATGACTTGTTTCAAGATAGGAGTGTGAACAGGTACTGTTTTTATTCTGTAAGCTTTTTCATCGTTGTGACGTACACATGTTATATAACAAAATTCCCCAGCTACAATCTGGTTTATCAAGTAATCCTTGCGCATTTGATAAGTTTGTGCGTATTCTCATGTTAACTTAAAAACAAAAACAACTATTAGAGAACTTTGCAATGAAATAATGACTCATCAGCCACACCACATATATTTACCTATATATATTTTTTGCATGTTATCTTGTTATTGTTTTTTTCTTTTCTTGTAAAATTTGAAGAAAAAAAAACAGAAATTTATTTTACGGAATGTCTGCATACGTCAGAAGATTTTTATATACACATCAAAATAAAAATTAATACCAAAAAACCCTTTTTTACATTTTACATTTGCATTTTGATTGAAAGTGGCATGATCAGGAGCACCACTCACCGCACCGAAGAATAGAATGCATGGGATTTACATGCATACCTATATACCTATTCATACTTCACACACAATTTCTTCTACACGAGCACAGATGCCAGTCAAGCAAATCTTGAAGATGTCAGAATAACGCTACCGTCATATACTTTAGTTTAAGGACATTTAAGTATACAGTACATTCAATTACCTTAGCACTCTGTGTCGTAGCAATTCAATATATAGACTTCTGCTGAGGCGAATAGCGCGGTATTCTCTCTACTTACCTCATAAAACAATACCAAGAACAAACAACGTGCAAAAATGATTAAAGCTAAATGAAGCATCCCATCACTTTATCTTCAGCGTGCAGATTCTGCACTGCAGAACTGCAGAAGCATGAAGAAGATATTTTGTGGTAAAATATTGACCTCGTATTGGAGTACTAATGGTCAATAATAAAAATTACCAGAAGAGATGAAGATTTTGGTTGGGTTGGGAGTCTAGTTCAGTTGCGCTAACCAGATAGATTTGATGTAGTTTCTTCTTTGTATTGTATAGACTTGGACACTCTTTAAGATAACACAGCCACTCTACCAACATCACTGTAACGAAAATCCTCTCATTGACTATGCATCGGTGATGGCGTTTGAAAGCATGCGTTGCATTTTGCTTTGTTCCTTTAGCAGATCCATTAATGAAGAAGTTCAGTGCAGTGTGGGAAAGTGAGATATAAATTGTATACACTTACTCTTTTCGGAAAAAAGCTGAATCTTTGCACAGGTCCAATATTAGTGCACCGTATTTTGTTATCATTATTTGTTTGAAACGTGTGGTAGATAAGGCCCTTGGAAGTCGCCAAATTTGCATTCTAAATAATTAGTGAGATTAATATAAATGTTTCGACATGTAAGATTGGAGTTGAAAAATCAAATTCCTGTGAAGTGAATATCATAAATTTACTTATTATGAAGTTTCAAACCACAATTGTGCTAATTCATTGAGTTGGATTGTAGAAAGATGTGCTTTGCCATTGTGCATAAAGCATGCAGGTAAGCAAGTACATAATCTTTTGTAATATGTAAAACTAGTGCATTTGCCAATTTTAATTTTCATTAGTTAACTGATTTGTACGATGATATATATTAATTAAAATTAATATAAGAGCCGTATCTTCAGTTATTCAGTTTACGTCATTCATGATTTGACATTGTCACTGAGTCAATCACCTTGTACCTTCCATTATTACATTCTTACAAGTTAAGGCGCACAGGATATCCACAAAACAGCGCAGACATTAAATCAGTATTGCGCATTTCTCTCTCTCTCTCTCTCTATCGTGATAGGGATGATTATCTGTATTTTTTATGTGAATTTATTTGTGCGTGACTATCTGTGGCTAGTTAAAAACTCATAACATGTATATTATATTGGAGTTGATTGAAAAGCATTTCTTTCGATGATGTGATACAATTTGAATAAACCAAGCGGCATATTTGGTTGTTATTGATTCTTAGGGTTCCCTGCTGCTACAACTAACAACTTATCATCACACATATGTATAATTCTTACACAATTGTGCAGTGTATCCACGCATAATCCATAATGTAACAACTAAAAGTATTTTTGTTTGAATGTAAATCACAAATATGCATTATTGATTAATGTTCAGCAGTTAAATTGGTAATAAGTTTTTTAAAGGGCTTTCGTGACAGAAAATTGTTTACAAGTTGCTAATTTATGGTAGACTATACAGAAAAAAAATTATGCACTATGAAAGAAGACTATTAACGCTCATATGAAAGTTTGAACACTTTTTGTCGCAAATTTTGGGCCGCCACCGCTAAAGATTACCTCTTGTATGAATACACAATATTATTTGACAATTTCGAGATGCTCTTGGTCGTAGGTATATGCACATTATTATGCTGTAAAATAGGTATTTGATTTGTAACAGTTTGGTTAGGTTTGTGATAAGGCCTAGATTTGTTATGTTGCGCTCCACATGAAATTAATTGCGGAAGTAGCTTTTCCTCTTGGAGATCATTGAATAAAATGAAAGATGAATACTATTATATGCTCATGTAAGTTTTCATTTCAAATGTGGCACATTGAAACGCTAATGATTTGCCTTTTTCTTTACGACTAGTAAAGTTCACCTCTGCACTAGACATGATTGCTGTTATTATTGCTGTAATGCAACTTCGAGGCACTTACAATGCTACACTTCTTATACCGAAAATAGTAGCAAAAAAACTAAATTAAAAAGCATCGCTGGCGGTGTGTATAAATTGAATGAATGAGCATCAAAGTAAATATGATGAAGGACCTTTGTTGTCATTTTTAAACGGCAGAATAATCATTCTATCGCACTGTTGCATTCACAATTCACATTGCGGAATTAAATAGTTGTCACGCTGATCATATTTTGTGTATAGCTGTTCAATCAGGCCATGGCTAAAAAAGTAACGTTATGTAACAAATCTTTGCTGAGTGACTTTACATTTTTTGAGAGTTCAATGGTAATGCAGCACATAGGATTGTCGTTGTCGTTTTGTTAACATTGTGAGCTCATGTTATAAAGTCATAGGATACTTAAAATAAGTGTTAATAATATGTTACGATATGCAATTTGTATGCTATATGTAAACTGTGATTATCTTATGTTTTACAAAAAAAGGTTGGATATTAATCTTCCACGTTGAAAATATCATAACAATAATATCCTATCATACATAGATAAAAATTTGAACAACTTGCAAAACAAAGAAAATACACAAGTGCACGGGAAGTCCTTCATTAAAATATAATGCAGATGCAGAGAGTTAAAAAAAATCACGACTTCATGAAATCCTTTCGTTTCTCGCTTAAGACTTCGCGTGGCATGTAAGTGAGACTCTCTACTGTCACGCTCCTTTTACACCACCGCCACCGACCGATCATTAATTCATGCGTACGTGAACGCATTTGATTTACATGGCGGAAATTTTTTATTTACACAAAGTTGATGGTCAACGATAAAGTAAGACACAATTTTGGTTTAGTACGCCATTGAAGTCGTCGAATCAAAATATACTTTAAACTGTCCACGTTGTATAAAAATATTTTTTGTTTACATAATACGTACATGATATTAATTATTGGGCATTAAAACAGCATGCATCAGAGTAAGAACCGCATGCATTACATTAATCCACAACTTAATTATTAACATGATTCTAATGTGTTTGACGATTGTAAATACGTGTACAATAGTAAAATTGAAGGGCAGAGCAGCTTTCCAAACAACATTCCTTTTTTTAAATTTGCTGATGAGCTGAAAAATGACAAATTTTACTGCCGGATATTTTCGCCATGATTACATTATTTTGATTTGACTTTGACTAGCTATATAGGTTGTCATTGGCTTAATGACTGAGTGTTAAGAACTGGTTACGATTTCAATCGCGACGATACGACTATAGGTTACCTTGACGTTATAAGACGATGACATCTGCAAAAGTTACGAGTCGAGCAAGACACCAGGTCATAAAGAAAAATTGGCGCAGTGGCTGATAATTCTGTCTGACACTACAAAACGCTGCGGTACGGGTTATTGCGTAACCTTCATTTACAAAAAATATTTTATGAGCGACACTAACAAAAGACGCGCACAAAAAACACGGGACAACAAATATATATTTCAAATAAATGTATTGTATTGGTACTCTCTTTTTTCCTTGTTAGCAATACTCTCCCAACCGACATGTTGGTGGTTGTAATGTCTGTCTGCCTGCAGACTACTGCACTGGCTGACTGGTGTCGTTGATAATGATCTGGTTTACTTATATTACAGTAAACAAAATTAATGAAATAAAATCAAAGCTTTTTATAATAATTGGGTGGAAAGTTAAAGTGTTAAGCCATGATATTTCTGGGGGTTTCCCTATGAAAGCAAGCATTATGAGCTCTTGTTAACAGCCTTTTTGTTTTCGCTGCATAAAATCTTGTTTCTTCAAAGTGTAAATTGCTTTGCTTTAAGGAGCATGTAATGTAAAGTGTATGCTATTCTTTGTTCATCTCGTGTCTCCTTGGAACGCATTTTTTTTAAATTGATCAAAACTCTAAAAATAAGTTTAAACCAATTCCTACTAAATTGTACTGAATAGGAATCGCAATTTTGCTTGTTTGGCTGTAAGGATTAATTCAATTTGTTGAGCTACTTTGTATGCATGTTCTCATAGAGATGTGCATCAAATATTCGCGCACGCTGATTAATTGACTGTGTCACTCCTGTAATTAAATGATTTATTCTAATTTTTATGACTGACCCAAGCAAGTGGCTGGGTTTTGGATCATGTTATCATTTATATTTTTGTCAGTCAACTTGTGATCAATGCATGTCAATGTATTATTAGATGCTGTTGTACGCGTGTCGTTAAAATTATCTGTGTTTACAAGTTTTAACACAAAATCAAACTGTCATTTTCCAGTTGCTCTCTGTGCATCTAGTATGTGCTTAAGATAATAAAGTTCATGTATAATTTATCGACATGAATGTTCTGTCACTTTATATAGGTGACAATGAAATCAATTTTCTCATCACAATGCTTGTTATCATAATTGGTTTTACATGATGATAATACTAATTTTTATTGTTATTATTATACGTAATTCTTTATAATTGACTTGACGCTCACTTTGTTCTCCGACCAAATCTATGAAAATTCACTGATAGATTTTTGGTTTATTGTTTTGCCATAATTTTGGGGTTGTTTCAAGATATTTTAGTAAAGACAAGAACATGAACTTAGTATGAGTGTAGGTTAAAGGCCACATCACATCATTATGCTCGCATCTTGCTGCAAATGTAATCACACTGCATAGATATTTAATATTATCACAAATGCTTTGACTGGGAAATCCGTACATAATGTGTATGCAAATGCTCGTGGAGGCATTTAAAAACTGGAACTTGTTCGTTTTGTTTAATAAAACATCTGAGAGAGAAGTGACAGAAGTGATATTGCGTAATTTCGTAGAAGAACAGGAAACACTTCCAGACTTAGCTTGAGAATATTCTTAGCCGTTTTTTAGCAAATTGATATTCGCACTTGCGTTTAAGTAAATTTTGAAGAATTTACTCGACAAAAATATGACTTACGTAAATACGCAAGTGTGGATAGGACCACTCACACCCGAACATTGTCTCCGCGGTAAGTAAAAGTTAAGCATAAAATCTAAGACAAGCGTAGAGTAGTCTTAGGAGGGAAATTTACAATACGTACAAGCACTTGCGGTATACATACAAAGTACAAACTTGAAAGGGGATTTAAAGATGTAGATAGTTGATATTTTAAGTATAGTTATTCAATCAGTGTTAGCCTAACATAAATATGTGCAGAATTTGTGTGAAAACCAACATTTGTGTTAACGCCGAGTACTTTAATAATAATCCAAAATAGTTTAAAAGTATGTAAATAAAATGGCATTTCGATTTACAAGTGAGTTTTTAGGGTTTACCTTTGAATATTGGACTGGACTAACGACAGGTGGACAAGATCAATGACCATATTTTTAACCGTGGTTAGTATTTTAAAACTGACAAAAAATACATTGTTTGAAAATGTAAATGCTTCTTCCATGATTTTTCGGATTGTTGACAATAAGGTTATATTAGTTGAAAGTACTTAACCATATTAATCATTTTAGAAATCTCATTTTGATCACTATAATATCAAATGAAGTCGTGAAGTTAAACGGTTGTGGCTAATACCCTTAAATACGAATAAAATGTACATTAAACTGTCATTTGTATTATAAATTTCTGCATGTAATGACACAATTTTGTTACAAGTAATCACCGCGTTATCATTTAAATTTGTAACAGTAGCAATTCTTAACTCTGAGAATATTATAAGTATGAAACTGTGAATTAGGTTCAGAAAACTTTAAACGGTTTAAATATTTGGACTTGGATGGAATGTGAGGCTTCACTTCTCAACCATATCTACATTGTAGATTCTAAAATCTGTGAGTAGAAAGGGTTTACAGGAGAACGTTTAGCATTACTATTCCGCGAAAGAACCTTGTATTACAGTTTATACTTTCTAATTGATCTTGTAGCGTATTTTTATTTTGATGAATACTTTTTTGTAGTAACCATTCCAGTTTTGACGCAATCTTGATTATTGCATATTTATACATGTATTGTTTGTATACATATATTAGAGAGCCGAACAAAAATTAAGTAGCATTCTTACATCATGTGCTTGCAGGTGCGTGAGTACTGCATGCTCAATATTAAATTGTTTGCTTTTTTGTTTTGAAAACTTGACTTTATCTTAATTGTAAAGAAGATGTAATATAATCCATTGAAAGTATAGGATTCTCAAGCTTAGATTAATATTCTTACAGATTCAGTATAAACTTCTGTTGTTGTTTTGGTGCTCGTGTTGAAAATAGATACGATAAGCAAGCATGTTTCTTTTATTGGAATTTTTACGATCTCTCTGCTCCCAATTAACAGGATTCTCATTGTTTATTCTCATTCTCAATGATTGACTCCACTTTTTTTTGCACGATTGCAAGTTTAATGAGTGAAAATAAGGACAGCAAGCACCATGTATGTTTACAAGCTTCTATGTTGTTTCAGTTCACATTCCTTAGACACTGTTCTTATTTAGGTATAACTATATATAAGTCAGGTTATGGATACAAAGACATAAAAATAAACAATAAATAAATAAATGCATGCCCGATCATCACAGCGAATATTGTTATTTCCCTCAAAAACTCTCAACAAGCTTTAATAAACAAAGTGTAGTTGAGAGTAGTGAAGTGAAGAAGTCAGAAGAAAATGACAATTTTATCTCGACGGAAGGAACTCAAAGAGACCGGAAGTAGTGGCTCCTTCTTTTCTTTTTCTTTTCTTTGTTATAAATCATCAGGTTGAGGGAATTGAGAAACAATAAATATTTAGACGTGTGAGTGCAGTCAGATCAATGAACCGATTCCTACTTACATATACCTACCCTTGTGGACATCAAAATGTAAGCACATCATCGTCACATTTGGAAACAACAGTAACGTAAACAAGCAACATATGCATGTAGACACTTGCACCTACAGACATTCATTTTTCTCGATGTACGCAATTCTCAAACGTGTTTAATGATTTGTTGATTTTGGAATATAATTTCTTCCGTTCGATGATGTCGTCGTCATGATGAGTTCTTGCTAAATTGGTAAGCCATTGAACTAGCGTTTGCCATATTTTTGGAATGCTCTACCAGACAGTTCAAACCTACTTACTATTGTCATGTTTAATATTTTGGACAAATAAACATTATACAAGAGGTGACTCAAGGTTACATGCATAACTCTATTCAACTTCCGCTTGCGCTTCTCCTCACACAATTGGTTTACCTGACCGTATGCAATTTAAATGCTAATCAAGCATTAAAGGAGGCCAAACAATTGTGGAAATAGGGAAACGCCATTTAAGAATTTGCTGACATTGAACATCTTATGATTTTAAAAAGAGGGAATTCTAATAATTTCCTAAATTCCTTTTTGGTTATTCATCTTTAAGCATTTCATTATAATAAGCCATATACAGAAGAACGACATTTTACTCTGCCTTAAAAATGTCGCACCAAAATGAAATAATTTGAAAAGTGAAAATTAATAAGCAGAAACATTCGCTACATTATATTGGTTATTCTTTATTTAGCGACGAATCCATACATTATGTGTATATTACATTTTTGAATAGCAGGGAAATGCATGAGTCATAAAATATCGATAAACTAAACAAATAAACAGTTCGATTGACCTGTTTTATTAACTATCGAAAGCATTTATACTTTTTAGCTAGTTAATGGATAACATGGGTGTCAGTCTGTCTGTCAGAAGTGTCACTCATGTAGAAGTTGATCGATCTGTGCCAAATTTTCGTCATGGGAATGAACCTTATTGGAAACCCGAATCTTTAACGGATTGGCAGTTAGAACGTTATAACGGTAATTTGATTTTAACATTTTTATTGCACTAATCGACAGATCTCGACGTGCTAATCACGTTTCACCCCAGGCTTATGGTCTAAATCGTGACATGGTTAGAAACGTACTCCTCCATCCAACTTCAGAGCAATAAAGATATGCATATAGGCACATATATACATCAATACATATATATTACGTATAAACTTTTATGATGCATTATTATTATTAGTAACATTTGATTTTGAACATTATATGCATTGCATTACAAGATTTATGCAAATTTTGACGTCTTTATTTGTAATTTAATTTGTTAGTGAGCACATCCCAATAAATTTCATTGACAAAAATAGTTTTAAAAGGCTGCTTATGATGTACACGCCAACCAAACGAAATCCTGATAAAACTAAAGCAAAATTCCATGTTGATTGACAAAGTTTTTGGATTTGCTAGAGTTGGCATCAAAGCGTGCTATCGACGACTCAAGAAAACAAGGTCAACGACGAAGCGCCCAAATAAGGCATATCTAATCTGGAGACTACGACAAGCCACACACTATATGGCTGGTTAGTTATTGGACTTGTAAATGATTGATTAAAGACAGTGTAGGCTTTTGCATGCATAAATGATGAGCACTTGTTTGTTTGTATGTGTGTATGTGATGATGATCATGATGAGACGATGCCGGTTCACGCTCACACGTTATTATTATGCATCCAAGATCATAAATATCGTGTAACAACGCATAGCTTTGTTTTCATCATTAACTACACGTTTTCTTTCAAGAGTCAGTACTCAGGTAAAGATAAAAGTGCCCTTACTCTGTTTATAATAATGAGGAAAATTTACGAAAAACTTGGGCTTGCCAAGTTATATTATTATTAATTTTTTTCTCCATCATTTTTTTCCATTCAAATAATTGTATGCATGTAACCTTTTTGTTTGCCAGAGCTGTTACAAAATGTTTGAATTTGAACATGAGAAATGATTAAAATAAATATATAAAGACAATGCACGATTGCGGGGTCTTCTACGTACGTAAATATAATGAAGAATTCCAGACGTAAAATATACAAACAAACTATATCATTAACCATATTGAACATAATACCACCATCCGTCACATTTTAAGCTTTTGTTCTGACTTTCTTGGCTGCTACTGTCTTCCTTACGGCAACCTTAAGAAATGAACAATTACTTTCACATAATATATCACAAGGTATTTCTTGCTCACGTTTTACCAACAAGCTTGATTACAATATATATTTTTACAATATATATTTTTTACTGACTGAAAAATAGAGCCAGTTCCAAATATAGGAAATTTGAGCACGACGTTGTTTATTATTATTACATGATCCTGGTATTCCATTAGCTACATGTTGCCATGTCATTGTGTAAATTTTTGTACGGATTATTGTGTGATGTGATCTGTGTGTGGTGTAGTGAATGCACACATGATGATGAGCAAACATATGTACAAATGATTATAAACATACAAAGAAGTCATGAAATGACATCATGATGTGACTTTTAATGCTGATGAATTATAAAATCCAGTTGATTCTCCCACAAAGATAAGAAACACTTGTCATCGTTACTTTTCGCTAAAATCGTGATCTCGTCATCGTATTTGGCTCCTAAATTAGATGATGTAAGAAACTTTGGACATATCATGAAAGGGACGCTCGAGTATGGTGCCTCATTTTTCCCATTTAGCATAAATTTCACAGGAAGAACAATATATTATTGAATACATAAAGAATGTACATTGTACATTATGTAAGAAAGTATGTTTGTATTATAAAGAAAATGTGCCATTTACTGTGGGATCATTAAAGAAAATGTTTTTTAGTTGCAAATGTTTAACAAGGGTGCGTGTATGTATGTAGGTGGTTCTTCAAACACAAAAAATGTTTGCACTTGTTGTGATACCTTCAAAAACTCTTCTGATCTCGCTATTTTTACCTAATAATAGTAGGGTGTGTATTTATATTTCGTTTTTGTCTGGACTTGGTAAAATATTTGTTTTTGTTGAAATGAATATTGACATCTGAATTTTACATCACGACTCCTCCGATTGTATTATAAATCTGTGAGCAGTGAGCACGTCATTCTCTTTGATATCGGTAGGTGTTCTACATCATTCATTGACGAAATACATATAATTCAACAATTTGTCCGACTTTGCGATTGGACTCGTGTATTTGGAATTTTGTATGTTGAAATATGAATTAATATCTTACTTAAGTCATGCCTTGGTACTGAGAATGAGAATACATGAGATTTCACGCATTGCAGTGTAACAAATTACAACTGAATATTTCGCGACTGCATGACAATTTTATACATACAACATACTCGTGGCTAAGTGGTCAAGTTCAAAGTTCAGCTGCAAGTATTTGTCATTCACCTGTGAATCAAAATTATACATTTGATAATGAAGAAGAAGCTAAAACTCGTACCCAGAAAAAATCTAGCCCGATATCGGTGACTATTGGGTGGAACTACAAGAATCGTCTTGGATTATGGGATGTAGGTTGTTAATTATTAGTTGCGACGTCATGAAATTATGAACGTTGTCCAACATCAGTTTGGGAAGTATTATTGTGTTCATGAAGTTAGCACATTTAAAATGTTAGTGGTGTTTCTTTCACTTCTACTGATTTTATTGCCCGGACAAAACTTGTGTCCATCTTGATCACATGTAATGAACTTTGCGATGTTCTCTGCATGTTCCTCTTGAACTCCATCATCTGCACTCATGATAAACTCTGAACTTGTTTGAAATGCTTGCTAGTGTGAAGGCGAACTTGTCCAATGATGATGCCATCATTGGACAAGTCTGTCAAGTCAATCTGCGTTCTGTAAATAACTCTTCTGTAGTTTTTATTTCCATCTTCGTTTTTATTATTGTTATTACATATGAAGCAAAGCATATTAAACTTGTGTGGGGGGTGCAGGAAAACAGTTCAAGAAGTAACTAAAAATTTCATCACTACATATACTTCTTCAATGGAAGTTTTTATTAATTTCTTATTACTTTTGTTCTATAGTATATTATGCATGTATTGCATAGGTACAATAATCTTTGTCCTTTTGTACTGTTTATTGTTTCATAAAAAGATTAAGGTATTGGGTGACGGGTGCACATCTCACAACGATGTGACACATGTAGTTGTGCGTATATCTGGTATTTATATACCCTGTTTTTCGATCATATTTATTGATCAATAACAGCTTGTGGGACACCGTTATCATATATTATCAAAACGTCATTTACCATGTTATTTGATTTCTAAGAATATTAAATACTCGCAACTGAAAATAACATAATCCGTTAATCCGACAGTAAGCTACATGTTTGAAAATTCACGCCCAGACGTTGTTGTGTAAGTGTGACATCACATCATCATAATATTTTATTTTGTAGTTCTTTTTTCTTCACTTCAGCAGGTGTTAGGACTAGGCGCAAAAAAATTGCACAGGTGTTCTACAAATTATTTTAGTGCTCAAAATAATATTATGTTGTCGGTGTAGAACTTATTCCAGTTGTGAAACACTTTTTTTATTACTGGAACATCTCGGTTGTGTTGTGATATAATAACTAGAACTATGTATGATAACATAATTTCTGTTTTTGTCTGTATGATTCATGGCATGCATACGGAATATACGGATGAACCACGACAAAAAAATTGTGATTGGAGCTAAATGCACGAGAACCATTTGGTTTCTTTTGATATAGTATAGTTTTTGGGAAAATAATAAGTAGAATTCAAATGTGCATGCATGGTCTCAGAAAATGTTTCCAGTTCCAGTCACAGTTTTTTTCAAAACAAAACCTGGTTTTTATAGTACTATTGAAATAATTATAAACTTTCGGATGAGTTAATTATTTTCAAGGGATAAAAATAGACCACAGGTAACACATGCTCTAATCCCAGTAAGAATCAATCCAGTAACAGGCAATCACTGACAAAACATAATTAAACATTTACTATGCATGCAGTAATAAATTATTTTATTTAGATATCAATGCCAAAGACGAATATTGAGGGGCCAGAATTAGCGAGAATTCTTGTCAAGAATTCGAATGCTTTTAATTGTTTATATTTAGTACACTCAATAGTTTAAGCTAACGATTTGTCTGGGGCTACTTGAAACTAAAGAAAATCACACTACAAAATTAAATCATTTAACATAATATTAGTAACTAGCACTATACTGCAGCTACAGGACAGCTTAAAAACGGATAGTGCTCAAAATAATTATGAACAAAACAAGAGCTGAAAGCAACGTGTTACATTGGCCTGATACATACGCTGACCCATGACTGATGTACAAGGTAAAACATTTTAGGGGCATTTTGAGTGTGGTCATTGATGTATGGTAAATTACCT